>SJYV01003225.1:2139818-2184945 GCA_006410875.1 Neotragus pygmaeus
TAGCATATAGGAGAAATAAGTATTAACCTTTAAGATTAATCATGTTAACCTTGGGTTAAATAAATTCCTTTCTTGATTGTAACTCACTACACCCTCACCCTATAGGAATGCAATTTTATTTGGAGGGTGGTGCCTGGTTTAAGAAAAAACACCCTTGGAAAAAATAAGTTTTTTGGTTATCAGAAAGAAAGGGTCATAAATGTCAGCAGGTCTCGTGGCCAGAAGATGATGTAAAAACCCCTAAGACCTTTTTTTTCATGTAAAGCACCTGATTTTGATAAAGGTCAGGACTGCTGACCCCCACGTGACTCTGTATTCATCCCTATATGTAACAAAAGGTACATAAGAAAACCTGAAAAATAAAGAAATGGGATCAGTTCCTGGAAAGACTGACTCCCCCATGTCGTTTCTTTCTTGCTCCCCGTTTTTCTGGCTGAATTCCCATCTGGAGCATGGATGCTATTCCACATAAACCAAGTTATTCAGCCTCTTTTTCTTCACTAATTTTCCTACTACACTATCCATTTCTAATCTCTATATATATCTGTAATTAAGTATGTATTTTTCCAAGGATGCCGATTCCGTTCCCACCTTCGAATCACCCTGGATCCACCGGGGCTGGACCCCGGCAGCCCCCAGCTCCATTTCCAATTGGCAAGGGACCACACTGGAGAAGAGAGGGCCCCCTGAGGTTTAGGTCCCAGGGGTCGGACTCTCAAGACAACCGGGACCAAAGGTGCCCTGGGGTCCCCCCACAAGAACCCAACATATTAACACCTGAAGAACCCCAGGTATTAATAACTGGAGGACCAATCAGTCAATTTTCTTTTGGACACCAGGGCAACTTTCTGCTCCTTAAAGCACCTGGTCTGCTTCCCTCCTGATCTACTACAGTAATGGGGCCTTCTGGACGAGCCAAATCTATTTCAATCATTGATTTGAAGAATGCTTTCTAGAGTTAAAGCTATATTAGATNTCCCAGGGGTCGGACTCTCAAGACAACCGGGACCAAAGGTGCCCTGGGGTCCCCCCACAAGAACCCAACCTATTAACACCTGAAGAACCCCAGGTATTAATAACTGGAGGACCAATCAGTCAATTTTCTTTCGGACACCAGGGCAACTTTCTGCTCCTTAAAGCCCCTGGTCTGCTTCACTCCTGATCTACTACAGTAATGGGGCCGTCTGGACGAGCCAAATCTATTTCAATCATTGATTTGAAGAATGCTTTCTAGAGTTAAAGCTATATTAGATCATCCTCTATCTATGACTTTAAGACAATTGAGAGGATTCTTGGGCATTACAGGCTACTGCCACATTTGAATTCCAGGTTATGGGGACTTATACGTCCTTTATATAACTTATAACTGGGACTCAGCAGGCCTAAACCAACAAACTGGTTTGGTCCCTAAAGACTCAAAAGGCTTTTAAGTCTCTTTAAACTGCTCTCTTGCAGGCTGTCATTTTAAGCTTGCCCACAGGATCAGAGTTTGTTACTGAAAAAAAACAGGCTATGGCCACATGGCTTAGCCTTAGCAGTAATTGTTACTATTGTTTTGCTAATTCATAAAGCTCAAAAGGTTACTAACGGGTGAAATTTTACTGTACTGACTTCTTGTGATGTAAGTGGGATCTTAAACTCTAAAGTTCAGAGTGACAATGCTCCATCTTTAAAGCTGTTATAACTCAAGAGTTGTCAAAATTCTAGGAATAGAATATTACTTACCCTGTTCCTGGAGACCCCAGTCTTCAGAAGTTGAAAGGCTAATGGCATTATTAAGAGGTATCTGTGTAAGCTAACTCAGGAAACACAAGACAGTTGGTTTAAAGTTCTACCCATAGCTTTAATGAGGACTTGAACTGCCACTAAGAAGGTATTATCTCTATGACAGACTGTTTTTATGCACAGAGCTTGAAGCTTTAAAATTAACTATGTGACTCAGCTTTTAGTTTTTCAACAGACATTACCAGGAGGTTAACTCCTGACTCAGCCTTTGAGTCAAACCAGCCACTGTTTGGGAGAAGGCAATGGCACCCCACTCCAGTGCTCTTGCCTGGAAAATCCCGTGGATGGAGGAGCCTGGTGGGCTGCAGTCCATGGGGTCGCTAAGAGTCGGACACGACTGAGCAACTTCACTTCCACTTTTCACTTTCATGCATTGGAGAAGGAAATGGCAACCCACTCCAGTGTTCTTGCCTGGAGAATCCCAGGGACACGGGAGCCTGGTGGGCTGCCATCTCTGGGGTCGCACAGAGTCGGATACGACTGAAGTGACTTAGCAGCAGTAGCAGAAGTGTGTATTAGACACTGAGTCTGTGGTTCTTCTGTTCTAACCAGTAGGTGCTTGAGCCTTTCTCTTGTGTGTCACTGGGGTCTGGGAGACTTCAGCTTTTCTAGCAACAAGAGACAGAAGAGAAAGACATATATTATATGGTATCACTTATCTGTGAAATCTAAACAAAGGGTAGAAATGAACTTCTCTACAAAACAGGAATAGAGGTGCTTACAAACAAAACAACGTATGGTTATCAGGGCGTGAGAGGTGAGGGAGTAAATTGGGAGATGTGGATTAACATACCTTTCACTTCATCTCACTACTATGCATAAAGTGAATAAGGAATGAGGACCTATATAGCACAGGGAATTCTACTAAATACTCTGTAATGAGCTATATGGAGAAAAAAAAAACCTTAAGAAGAATGGATATATGTATATGTATTCTGTTGTTCCCTTGCTCAGTGGCGTCCACAGTTTGCGACGCGAAGGACTGTGGCATGCCATGCTTCCCTGTCCTTTGCTGTCTCCTGGATTTTGCTCAAATTCATGTCCATTTTGTCAGTGATGCTATCTAACCATCCTCTGTCACCCCCTTCTCCTCTTGCCCTCAATCTTTCCAGATCATTGTCTTTTCCAGTGAGTCCGATATTTGCATCAGTTGGCCAAAGTATTGGAGCTTCAGCATCAGCATCAATCCTTCCAGTGAATATTTAGGGTTGATTTACTTTAGGATTGACTGGTTGATCCCCTTGTTGTCCAAGGGACTCTCAAGATTCTTCTCTATCACCACAATCCAAAAGCAGCAATTCTTTGGTCAACTTTGTTTATGCACCGGCTCTCACATCTCTGCCTGCCACTGGAAAAACAACAGCTTTGACATTAGGGACCTTCGTTGGCAAAGTGATACCTTTCCTTTAAAATACACGGTCTACTTTTATGATACCTTTCCTCTCAAGGACCAGGCCGTCTTTTCATTTCCTGACTGCAGCCACCTCCAGCAGTGAGGCCCCGGCTGTTGGCCGGGTCCGCCTCATCCACTGTCCCTATGCACGCCTGACTTCTCTCTGGCCCGCGCCCCTGACCGTCGGGCTCCGCTCGAGCCCCGCCTCCAGACCGCTCCGCCTTTTCACTGCGCGNCAGCAGTGAGGCCCCGGCTGTTGGCCGGGTCCGCCTCATCCACTGTCCCTATGCACGCCTGACTTCTCTCTGGCCCGCGCCCCTGACCGTCGGGCTCCGCTCGAGCCCCGCCTCCAGACCGCTCCGCCTTTTCACTGCGCGTGCGCAGAACATCACACACCCGGAAGCGGAGAGCAGCGAGCAGAGGTCTCAGCGCAAAGTGAGTTTCTCTTTTTCTGGTCAAGTCTTCCTCTCGCAGTTGTCTTTCCTCTGTACCGTGGGTTGAGGGTCCCTGCTGCATCTAAGTCTCCGCTCCCGTCCCACCACCCCCAGCAAATTCAGATGTCTCTGTGTAGCGAAGAGGCGCCTCCATTTTGCTTTAAACTCGCTTTGAAGCGGATGCCTGCGTTTGGTCCCTGAGACGCCTCGTTTCGCAACTCTTTGCTGCTTAAAACCAATTTCTGATCTCAGTGACTCCTCTGCCCTTCCTGCACCGCGTGAAATTCTCTTGGGCGATGTGGGTTTATTCGCTCTGCGGTCCCCAGGCTCGCGCTCTCGCTCCCAGGANATCTCCGGAAATTTAAAGGTGAGCAACATATGGAGATGGTGGTGTTGAGTGTGAGTCTTTGCGACCCCTGTATCTCCCAGAGTCTGCTCAAATTCATGTCCAGGGATGCTGTGTAACCATCTGACCCTCTGCCCGCTCCTTCTATAGCCTTCAAGGGAGACGGGGTGTAAATCACGGGTCCTAAAGAGGGCGACAGGGGAGAGGCAGTTCACACAGAGAGCTGGAAAAGGGGATACAAGAGTTGCAACCTTGACCTACAGACAATATCGTGCTGGCAGAGAAAGGGGAGTACTAGTGAACAGAAACAGTGACAGACTTTATTTTCCTGGGTCCAAAATCACTGTAGATGGTGACTGCAACTATGAAATTAAAAGATGCTTGCTCCTTGATAGAAAAACTGACCAACCTAGACAGCGTATTAAAAAGCTGAGACGTTACTTTGCCGACAAAAGTCTGTAGTCAAAGCTATGGTTTACGTGTGCATGTGAGAGTTGGATGATAAAGAAAGCTGAGCCCTGAACAGTTGATGGTTTTGAACTGTGGTGTTGGAGAAGACTCTCTAGAGTCCCTTAGGCTACAAGGAGACCTAACGGCTCAATCCTAGTGGAAATGTGTCCTGAATATTCATTGGAAGGGCTGATGCTCAAGCTGAAGCTTCAATACTTTGGGCTCCTGATGAGAACTGAGTCATTGGAAAAGACTGTTGCTGGATAAGATTGAAGGTGGGAGGAGAAGGAGCTGGCATCACCGGCTGGATGGACATGAGTTTGAGCAAACTCTGGGAGTTGGTGATGGACAGGGAAGCCTGGCATGCTGCGGTCCATGGGATCCCAGAATCTGACTCGACTGAGCAACTGAACTTGAGTGATTGATTGGAGGAGCTGAGAAAGTAAGTGAGTTGAAAAGAAGCGTTGCACTTGGAGGTGCCAGAGAGTTGGGAGGAAGGGAGGGCAGACGGAGGAAGAAAGGCAGAAGTACAGGGAGATTTTGGATTATCAGGGAGGTTGGAGAGAAAGCATCTTTATGGGGAACAGATGGCAGAGAGAGGCCAGATGGGAATCAGGGAAGAAGTAGAGAGGAGGAGAGGCACAACAGGAGAACCGAGGAGAAGACAAAGGGAGACAGAGAAAGAAGTAGGGAAAGAGATAAACCAAATGAAGTGGAAACAAGTAGTGTGCAGGTGGTGGTGAGGACTAAATCCAGAAGAGTGCTGAATCAATTGAATAAATAAGTCATAATATATTGATTTTTAGCTTTACAATCTAATAAATTTGAATCTTGCTCCTTTAAATTATACAGAGGAGGATGAGAATTGCAGTACTTCTGTCTGTAAGGTTTGTGGTTGTTGTAATCATTTGTACTGAAAGATAACATCCATGTGCAGAGTCTGTTGAATTGGGGAGTAAGGCAGTGACTTGACTCACAGAGGTGGGTCACCCGCTTCCCTTTTCCTGGTGTGGAGTAGAGGTTGTGGGAGAGAAGTGGTTAAAGAATTGACAGTCTGTTACTACATGGTACCTTTTCAGGGAACTTTAAACATGTTCTTAGTGATGGTTTTCGTTTTTGCTTTCTCCTTTGTTTACATTTAATTCTTTTTTAGCTTGGGATAAAGATTAGTTTATTTAAATATCTACTTTGTTGTAAACAACTATTTACATCTGAAAAGATTTAGTGGTCTCCTGAAATTAGTTCATGTTATTCTTTTGCAAATATGCTGTCTTATCAATTGGTTTTTATTTTTTTCCACTTTGCACCAGAGTTTTTCATTGAAAAAATTTTTAATCATCTGATTAACTTAGGTTTGTTTCACATTTATTTGAAGTCCATTTCCTGTCTTCTCTTTACATTATATGTTGGAAACATTTTTTTTGTAAGTAGTAAATAGTTGTAAACTATTTTGATGAGTACTTAGTAAGGATGTCAGTGATCTTTTTTCTTGAATCAGGACCAAATTTAACCAGTTAGTATGATGGTCCATTTTCCTCTCTTTCATGTGGTCTGGTTAGTCTGATGATGTTTACTCAGGTCCAGAAGCTGAGCAAAAGTGACTCCTGAGATGACTGGCCAAATTGGGTGTGTGACTGTGTGGCAGCTTTCTTGGAGGGAGTTCCCACTTGTTATTAGAATTTGAAATGAATCCCAGTTTTCCACAATGCAAAGGACAGCTGTAGGATGGAGGTGGGAGCATGGGCTCAGAGTCAGAGAGAATCATGAGCTGTCTTCTGTGAATAAAGGTTGATGTGCAGGGAGGCCTCCCACCTCCACTGGCTTCCCCGTGTCCTCAGGGCAGCATCTTGACTCCTCAGCTGGCTCCACAGCCCTTTGTCATCCTCAGGTCACTGCCAGGGTCTCCAGCCTCATCCTGGGAGCGGACCCCATTCTCATGGTCAGACTGTCCTGGTCACATTTACTTAGTCCTTGTTCATAGACACCAAAACCTTCTCTGTCTTGGATCTTAGGTTTTTCTTCTACCTTTGGTCATTAAATTGTGACCGTGGCTCTGTCCTTCTGTTCCTTCAGCTCTAGGCTAGCGAAGTCTCCGCATCTCCTTCTGATATTCGCTGTCAAGTTAGGCATGTTTACTGCCTCTGTATCACCCTCATCAGACATGCCCTTCTCCTTTAATTATTTGGAGTGGCTCCTGTTTTCCTTTCATGGAGAGTGCACTGTGTTCCTGTTCCTCCCAGGATGCTTTCAGCATTTCGCTCTCGGGTGAGGACTAGGACTGTGTGATGGGCACANAGACAATGGCATTGAAAATAAGGGTATCACATGGTAAGTCATGGCAACACCGCACCCAATAGACTTGTTCACAGCAAACTTTTAGGGAAGGTCAGTCTGAAAAGAACTTTCACCCGCTTAGGAGACAAATCTCTCTAGGTAGGCAAGAATCTGGAGTTCCTTGTCTAGTCTCCCAACTTTGGCTTATTCCTGGCCCAGAACCCTTTGGGCCTCTCTGAAAACCTAAATTTTCTTTCTAGTTCCATGTATGTCTGCTCCCACTTCATGATGATTTTCCCTTCTTGGTGACCTCAGGACACTATTTATTCTGGGATCCAACTTATCACCCCATCAGAGCACAGGAGAATGGATTTTGAAACCTGATGACAGGATTCTGAATTTCAGCTCTGATACTAGAGCTGTGTGTCTGTGGGCAAGTTACTTAACTTCTCTGGGTCCCAATTTCCTCACTTGGAAAGGACAGGTAAAAAATACTATCACTTACCTCATAGTATTTTGTGAAAATCAAATAGGTCAATACACATGAAACCCTTAAGAAAAATGATAGACCCATGGAAAAGTCTCAAACTCTATTGACTACAGATAAGCTGGGCTCATTTAGAGCAGATATTAGACTGTTCTTTAATATTCTCTGACCCCTAGAGGGTATCCTATTTCATCTGTGTTTCATTAGCATCTAAGACCACTTTGTCTTTTCTGGAAGACTCAGGAAGGCATCTCTAGTGTAGCCCTTTGCAATATTCCTTGACAGTTAAACTGTGGCCAATACTCAGGCAAATGGAAAAGGAGATGTACTACAGTCAAAGGTATCTTTCTAGACTGTATGTTATAAATTATCCTTTAAGTGTCCCTCCCAATTGAATGGAAAAAATGGAAGCCAGGGTAAAATGGATGAATTCACAGAGTCATCCTTGGAAAGAGATACAAGGCAGCAGAACCACACTTATAAAAAAAGCCATGTCCCATCAGGAAGATCCCACCTCATCGTTGAGCTGCAGGTCATCCAGCCCTTCACACAGTAAGAATGATTCGTGCTGACTATTAGCAGGCAACATTCAAGGCAGCTTGTGAAGACGTGCTCACTTAATCTTACTAAGAGTCCATGGTGGATTGGTTGGATTAGGTCTCCCATTTTAGAGATGAAGACACAGGATAGAGAGTTCAGTGAAGTTGCCAAAGGTCACTAGTGAGTAGCCGAGCATGGTCTGGGATCCAGACAGTCTTGGTCTGGAGCCAGTCTGTTAACCTCTGCAGAATTTAATAGAAGCTGTGTAAGGGCAAATATGGAAACAAGAGAAATGGAAGTAGCTACTTATCTCAGAAGAGTTGGACCTCCATCAAAAAGGTGGAGCTCTAGTGGTGCTTATGGTTTTTAGCTTTTGAAAGAACACTGGCTTGCTCTTTTAAGGGTTAAAATGCCAAGAGGCTTATATTGGCTGGTGTCCCTTCCAGAAGTGGACACACTCTAGTCTGTGCTGAACAACACGAGGGCACGGTGTCTAGAACTCTGTGCCAGCTGAAAATGAGACAGCTGTCACCCCTTCCATCTCATAGCAGGTCAGAAGGGCTTACTGTGAGTGACCAGGACTGAGTAAACAGGCAGAGTGTTCTAGAACCACTTACTAAACTTAGGAATGCCCAATCCTTCTAGGTCAAAACTTTATGAAGTTGTTTTGCGTTTGGGCTTGGTGGAGGAGAGAAAAGGTGGCGATCCAGGCCCTGCTGGGTTGGCATCAGGAGAGGGCCTATGTCCCCTACTCATCCATGTTGTCCTAGCAGTATTTAGGGGTTATTCTCTGTGACCTTAAGTGGAACAGAACTGACGCAGGAGATGAACTCAGTTTGCTGTTCAGATTTCCTCAGTTTCTCAAGAACAGATCCAATAGGTGATGGGATCCATCAGGCAGCAAAGTCAACATGCTGAGGATTGGATGTGCCCATCAGGTTGGAGCAGAATTGGGGCATGAAAGGGCAAAGCATGTTCTACAGATGTGTTCACAGAGAGTGAATTCCATGGGCTTCAGACAGGTGATCTATATGGGAGAAGCCCAGAAAGAAGTGATGACTCTAGGACTTGATTGGGAAAGTTTGACATTCGCAATAATTTACATCGCTCTTTTGTACCAGATGCTAGGCTCGGTCCTTTGCATGCTATCTAAAATACTTGTCAACTGTGTGATACATATAATTTTAGAGACAAGGAAACTGACAACAGATAGCCTACATAACTTGCCCCAAGGTCACACAAGTAGTAAATGATAAAGTCAGATTTGAAGCCTTATCTATAAAATCTCATAGTCCTATTTTTTTCAAATCAGCATTGTTTCCTTTCATTGTTCATATGCTACCTACAAGTTGCTGCTGCCTCTATGTTAATCTCTTGGCATTCTCATTATGACCCTGGCATTTTTCTCCCCACCTAGCTTTATTAAAGTATAACTGACATGTAATATTGTATAAATTAAGTACAATGTGTTCCTTTGATATACTTATATATTACAAAATGATAACCTGCATCACATCACATAATTACTGTTCTTTTTTGTGGTAAAACTATTAAAGATCTATTCTCTTAGCAATGTTCAAGTGCACATTAAAGTATTGTTAACTATAATCACCATGCTATAATTCAGTTCAGTTCAGTCGCTCAGTCGTATCCGACTCTTTGCAACCCCATGAATCGCAGCACACCAGGCCTCCCTGTCCATCACCAACTCCCAGAGTTCACTCAGACTCACGTCCATCAAGTCAGTGATGCCATCCAGCCATCTCATCCTCTGTCGTCCCCTTCTCCTCCTGGTCCCAATCCTTCCAGCATCAGAGTCTTTTCCAATGAGTCAACTCTTCGCATGAAGTGGCCAAAGTACTGGAGTTTCAGCTTCAGCATCATTCCCTCCAAAGAAATCCCAGGACTGGTCTCCTTCAGAGTGGACTGGTTGGATCTCTTTGCAGTCCAAGGGGCTCTCAAGAGTCTTCTCCAACACCACAGTTCAAAAGCATCAATTCTTCGACATATACATTAGCATCCCCAAAACATATTCCTTCTAATAGTTGAAGGTTGTATCTTTTGCCTCAACCCCCAACCCCTGGTAGCCATCATCTAGTCTCTATTTCTATAAGTTCAGTTTTTTATTTTTGTTTACTGTATAATTGATTTACAGTGTTGTGTTAATTTCTGCTATAGGGCAAAGTGATTCAGTTATCTATATTCTTTTATAAAAGAATATAAAATGCACATATACACATTCTTATTATATTCTTTTCTATTATGGTTTATCATAGAATATTGAATACAGTTCCATGTGCTATAAGCTTGCTATTTATCCATTCCATATATAAATGCTTACATCTGCAAACCCCAACCTCCCAGTCCCTCCCTTCCCCAACTCCCTCCTCCTTGGCAACCACAAGTCTGTCCTCCATGTCTGTGAGTCTCTTTCTGTTCCATAGATAAGTTCATTTGTGTCCTATTTGAGATTCCACATATACTTGCTATCACATGGTATTTGTCTTTCTCTTTCTGATTTACTTCACTTTGTATGGTGATCCCTAGTTGCATCCGTGTGGCTGCAAATGGCATTATTTCATTCTTTTTCAGCTTAGCAGTATTCCATTGTATATATGCACTACATCTGCTTTATCCATTCATCTGTTGGTGGACATTTAGTTTGCTTCTATGTCTTGACTTTGTAAATAGTGCTACAATGAACATTGGTGTGCATGTGTCTTTTTGAATTAGCTTTTTTTTTTTTGGACATAGGTCCAGGAGTGGGATTGTTGGATCATGTGGCAATTCTATTTTTAGTTTTTTGAGGAACCTCCATACTATTTTCCATAGTGGCTGTACCAACTTACATTCCCACCACAGTGTAGAAAAGTCAAAGTGAAAGTCACTCTGTCATGTCTGACTCTTGTGACGCCATGGACTGTAGCCCGCCAGGCTCCTCTGTCTATGTAATTTTCCCGGCAACAATACTGGAGTGGGTTGCCATTTCCTACTCCAAACAGTGTAGAAAGGTTTCCTTTTGTCTATACCCTCTCCCGTCTGTTATTTGTTGACTTTTTAATGATGATCGTTCTGACTGCTGTGAGGTGGTACCTCATTGTAGTTTTGATTTACATTTCTCTAATAATTAACAGTGTTGAGCATCTTTTCCTGTGCTTTTTTACTATCTGTATTTCTTCTTTGGGAAAATGTCTATTTAGGACTTCTGCCCATTTGTTGATCGGATTATTTGATTTTTTTGTTGTTCTTGAGTTGTACATGCTGCTTGTGTGCATGCGTGCTAAGTTGCCTCATCATGTTCAACTCTTTGTGACTCTATGGGCCCCTCCTCTGTCCATGGGATTCTCCGTGTAAGATTACTGGCATGGGTTGCCATGCCCTCCTCCAGGGGATCTTCCTGACCCAGGGGTCAATCGTGCATCGCTTAAGTCCTGCATTGGCAGGCAAGTTCTTTACCACTAGCGCCACATAGGAAACCCAGTGGCTTATGTAGTTTGGAAATTAAGCCCTGGTTGGTTGCATTGTTTGCAATATTTTCTCCCATTCTGTGTCTTTCCATTTTATTTATGGTTTATTTATGTTTGTTTTTATTTCTATTGCCTTGAGACCGACCCAGGAAAACACTGGTCTGATTTAAGGTTCAGCTTTTTTAGATTCCACATATAAATGAGATTGTACAGTATTTGTCTTTCTCTGTCTGACTTATTTCACTTAGCATAATGCCCTTATGGTCTATTCCTATTGCTGCAAATGCCAAGGGCCCCAATCTTAATCACCAGACCAGTGGCTCTTGATCAGGATCTATACACTTGAATCATTAGGGAACATTTAAAAAATATTCATGCCCAGATCCCAACCCAGATGAGTTAAATCATAATCTCTGGAGAGGGGAGCAGGCATCTATGAAAGTTTCCCAGTGGTTCTCTTGACCAGCTAGGGCAGAACCACTGCACCAAACTCCACTTCCTCCAGGTAAGCATGACTAGGAAACATCAGAGAATTCTAGTCCTAACCTGGTGCCTAGGACTTGGGCATGGGAGTTTAAGACCTATATATTAACCAGCTAGGACTCTATCTAGGCCCAGAGGAAATCAAATAAAGTAGAAGCCTTACCACAGAAACAAGAAAAACAATTCTAGATACAAAAATCAGCATTCAGAGTCAGGATGGGATGAACAAAAAGGTCAAACACTGAATCCCAAACTAGGGTCCTCAAATTTCTTCAAATTCACTGTGATCAGCAAGAGGAGACACAGACTCTGGGGGCTGAGCCTGCAGATGAAGGTCCAGTGGCAGCAGTGCAGAGAACAAAGCTCCACCGGCCAGAGGGCAGACAGGTCATCACCTGTCCCACCTCCGAGCAGCCCGCTCTGAGCGAGATGAACTCCCATATGTTGTTTCACTAAAGCTTGTGTGGTTCTGCAGGACTCTTAAGGCCTTTGCAAAGCTTAAGCAGTACTAAGATTCAGTTGTTTGAAATGTCTTCTCTGCTTTCAGATTGACCATTAGGTTTACACTTGGGTTTGTCTTCTGCCCCTTCTAATTTTTCTGTCTGCTTCCCACCTCTACCTCAAATTGCCAAGCAGTCAGTCTGATTCCTAGTAGGAAAAACATCTCTGCATATCTCACCCCTTCCAGGAGGGCTTCTCTGAGCAGCAATGCGGGACATGGCCAGCTTTGCTAGGCCACAGGGCTCGTCGGGATTGGCACCTGCTCTGTGTCAGCAGGCAGCAGGGTCAGCTGGTGAGAGCGTGAGTGGGCAAGCACCTGGCTTCTTCCCTGAATTTTTCAGAACAGGAATCTGAGTCCCAGGAATCACCCGCCTCTGGGACTAGAGGCTATTTTGGGCCTTCACTCATCCAATGGAAAGTCAGGGGTGGTGTCATCTGAAACTGCCAAGGAATATCCTATTTCACCATTATCCAGGCCATGTCCCTAGAGGAAATGGAAGCAATGTCAAAGGGACCAAATACTGGGGTCAGAACTTTTCTTTGTTTTTATTTCAGGGTCATTTCTCCTCATCCATTTCTTCCATTTTCAGCTCACCCTTTCCACTACTCTGGTTCAGGTCTTCATTACTTCCAGTCTGGACTCTCAGAATAGTCTTCTGGTGCGTTCTCTACCTCCAGTCTGTTACCCCCATCCCAATCTGTTCCCTCATGATAGCAGAAGGATCTCCCTGAAGATTCAATGGAAATCATGAGAAAACAGTTTGTAGCACATCTGAAGGAATGGCAACACCTGTATACTGACTTAGCAGGAGAGAGGGATGCTGTCTTTACACACTGGTAAGGGCACTGGTAAGGGATAAAGTCCAGTACTTTTGCAAAAGGTTGAAACTGACAGACTGAGTGGAATGTTTTAGGGTAATAAGGGTAACAGTTGGTACACACAGTATTGGCGCTTTCGAGGAAGGCTTCAAGAAGTCATTCGAGATGACCTTGTTTGCTCAGCACTTGTGTGATAGCATGATAATCCAGATGAAAGGTATAGGATGAAGACCTAATTATGCCCATTTCTCAAGAAAGAGAGGCTGAGGGAAGCTGGATGGTTTGCCAAACATTGCTCAATGAGCACACAGCAGAATGAGAATATAAATTCAGAGGACATGCGCTTTCCCATATGCCGTATTCATACAGATACATTGATGCGATGATGGATGGATGGAGCAATGGATGGATGAATGGACAGATGGATGGGCCATATTATTTCCCTTCCTTTGACATATTGAAGGGATTTCCATTGCTGACAGAGCATATATCAGTCAGACTGGCATTCAGAGCCTTATAGATATGTTTATAGATTATTTTCCTACTGTATTGCCCAGACAACTCCCAGCCTACCCTTCCCCATCCCCCAATACACTTTGCATTCTCCCTCCTCCATGCCTTTGTTCACTTCCTGACTCCCTGATTTTGAAAGCCCCACCAAGCATAAACCACTGCCAGATAAAATACAAGATTCCCAGTTAAATTTGAATTTCAAATAAATACTGAATAATATTTAATATAAGTATGTCCAAATACTGCATGGGACATACTTAAAATGTTATTTGTATTTATTTAAATTCAAACTAAACTTGATGGAGTTGGAATTTTTATCGCTAANCTTCCTGACTCCCTGATTTTGAAAGCCCCACCAAGCATAAACCACTGCCAGATAAAATACAAGATTCCCAGTTAAATTTGAATTTCAAATAAATACTGAATAATATTTAATATAAGTATGTCCAAATACTGCATGGGACATACTTAAAATGTTATTTGTATTTATTTAAATTCAAACTAAACTTGATGGAGTTGGAATTTTTATAGCTCAATCCAGCAGCCCTGCCCTTGAGATGTTGCCTCATATGTATCCTCCAATTTTACTCAGTCCATCTCAAAATGGGACTCAGCATCCTCTTTGTATTTGCCACACATAATTCACTCTTACCAAATCATTGGTGAACAGTGCAGATTTTATTGAAGGTTTCTTAGTAAACATGAAAGGTACAATTCCCATTCCATAATACCTAAACTTTCATCTTCGAAAATCTTAAATGGACTCCTGAGCCACATTTTTTAAAAATTGGTTTTGTTTTTACATTTTTAGAAACTGTTAATTTTGTACTGGAATATAGCCAGTTGACAATGTTGTGTTAGTTTCAGGTACACAGCAGAGAGACTCAATCATACATACAGTATGCGTTCTCCCCCAAATTCCCCTCCAGGCTGCCACATAACGTTGAGTAGAGTTCCTCATGCTATACAATAATGCCTTGTTGGTGTTCCATTTAAAATATAGCAGTGTGCACATGTCCACCCCAAACTCCCTAGCTATCCATTCCCCTCCCCTTCCCACGCCCCCACGCCTCCAGGCGACCATAAATTCACAAGTCTGTGAGTCTGCTTCTGTTTTGTCAGTTCAATTGTACCATTTCTTTTTANTGCTATACAATAATGCCTTGTTGGTGTTTCATTTAAAATATAGCAGTGTGCACATGTCCACCCCAAACTCCCTAGCTATCCATTCCCCTCCCCTTCCCACGCCCCCACGCCTCCAGGCGACCATAAATTCACAAGTCTGTGAGTCTGCTTCTGTTTTGTCAGTTCAATTGTACCATTTCTTTTTAGATTCCACATATAAGGGATGTCTTACACTGTTTCTCCTTCTCTGACTTCCTTCACTCAGTGTGACAGTTTCTGGATCCATCCATGTTGCTGCAAGTGCTGAGCCCTAGTTCTCAGTGAAAAAGTCATCAAGTGTTCTTTTGAGCTCTTCTCTATAGGGCATTCAGCCCTACTTTCCAGCTCACACTCTCTGTTATGCAGGGACACTTCCCTCTTGCAAATCCAGACACTGGCCGAAGGCGCTTTTGAACACGAAGATGGACTTATCGAAGCACCCTTCCCATTAAGCAGGTCTTTCCTCCCTATAAGTGAATCATCTACTAAGAAGATAAAATTGTTCCCACATGTTATAGAATCTTCAAGGTTCAATTTTATAAGGCCTTTAGGATTTTCCCAGGAAAAAGTAATTGCTACCTTCCCAGGCAGTAGTTATTAATGTCTAGGAAATTGAGGACCTTGTTTTACCCTACGTTCTTCTAGGACCACAGGCATTTTCATTCATCTATTCACCCCCTGCAGTCCGTCTAACCATCAAGCACTCAACAAGTGTCTATGAGATTGAATGACGCAGTATAACACCACATTTTAAGAGCATTTAACCCTAAGTGTATACAAAAAACTTAGCAACAGCAAAAGGAATGGGTCCCAGCAGTCGGGGAAAGCTACTGGATTATCCAATTGAGTGGTTTTCCATCCTAGTTGCATGTTACACATCTGGGGAGTTTTGTAAAAAATCTTGAGGTCTAGATGCCATCCCAGATCAAGTGAACCAAAATCTCTAAGGGTGGAGCTCTGGCAACGCTATTGTTTTCAAAGCTCCCAAGTGATTTTACTGGTCAGACAAGGTTGAAAATGATGACTGGTTGGTAGAGATCAGGACCAATATTCTTCTCTGGATCTAATCTATTTAAAGGAGTTAGAATGAAGTATGAGGGAGAGTTATGGATTTCTTTTCATTTTTTTCCATATATTATGTTTACTAGTACACAGAGTGATTTCACACATGCACATGCCACACCCACGACCCAATCTAGCCGTTGAGACTTCACCATGTGTTCCCTTTGTGAGTGTGAGAATCAGGTGGATGCAGCCATGCTGTGCAAATATGAAGTTTTGGCTTTGACTGGGTTGGGCTCAGTTCAAAGTTCCCAATTCCGCTTTGACTGGCTTGGGCTCTGGATTCACAAAGACATCAATAACCGGGATACATTTCAGGGAGGAAAGGATGAAGGACTTGCCAGAGCAGAACTGGCCAGCTCCCCACACCTCCACCCCACCACACACCAACCTGAACTGCCCATCTTAGGAAAACCAAGGACACAGCTTCATCCTGGTGTGGATACATTCCACTTGAAGCTCCCCCAGGCTTTGTGCAGCAGAACTCCTTTCAGTGTGTGTGACTGTAAAGAGATGGATTCTTGAAGTGGAGACTCTGAGGAATAAGGATGAACATGTACAGAGAGAAAACATGGGCCTGAGAGTCAGTGGACTGGAATCCCTGACCTTACTCTGCCCTTCTCCAGCTGTGAGATCTGGGCAAGACCCTCCTCACTTCTCTCAGTCTTGGTCATCTCCTCTGGAACAGGAGGACAGTGGATTTGATGATCTTAAAGTTCCCCCCAGCTCTAAATACTCCACGGATTCTATCTTGAAATAGCACATGAGAAGTCTGTTGGAACTCTGCGAACCAGCCACTCCTAAGAAACTAAATTCTCCCCCGAGCCCTGCTTACACATGTGCTCAGATGAGGTGCTAAAATGAGCACTGGATGGGGAACAGAGGATAAGGTCAGAGTCCAGCTCTGCCTTGCTGTTGTCCAGTCATTCGGTTGTGTCTGACTCGATGCAGTCCCATGGACTGCAGCACACTGGGCTTCCCTGTCCTTCACTGTCTCCTGGAGCTTGCTCAAACTTGAACTGGTGTCATGTTCTTGAGAAAGACATGCTCCCTCTCTGCACCTTCGTCTTCTCAGCTGTAAGCTGAGGTTATATCCTCTCTTGACGGTAACTTTCAGCTTGGTCATGCCAGGGATATTGGGTGCGCTGGTGGCTGAGAATTCACATTGCAGTGAATGTGAAATTTATTTATTTATTTAAAAAAATTTTCATTGGGGTATAGTTGCTTTACAATGCTATGTTAATTTCTGCTGTACAGCAAAGTAATTCAGCTATATGTATACATATATCCCCTCTTTTTTGGATTTCCTTCCCATTTAGGTCACCACAGAGTGCTGAGTAGGGTTCCCTAAGCAATACTATAGGTTCTCATTAGTTACCTATTTCATACATAGTAGTGTATATATGTCAATTCCAATCTCCCAATTCATCCCATCCCCCTTCCCCCGTTGGTATCCAAACATTTGTTCTCTACGTCTGTGTCTCTACTACTGTTTTACAAATAAGTTCATCTATACCATTTTCTAGATTCCACATGTAAGTGATATTATACGATATCTGTTTTCTTCTGTCTTCATTCTGTATGACAGTCTCTAGGTTCATCCATATCTCTACAAATGACCCAATTTCATCCCTTTTTATGTCTGAGTAATATTCCATTGTATATGTGTACCACATTTTCTTTATCCATTCCTCTGTTGATGGACATTTAGGTTGCTTCCATGTCTTAGCATGAAATTTAAACATAATACAACATTGAAAATGTGAACAAGAGAGCAGGATTAAAGTTGGAGAAGACACCATTTGTCTAGGACAAAGGGGTAAGCCAAGTTCAAATGCAAGCAAAAGGAAGGGACAGAGAGAAGGAGGGTAGGAGGAAGGCAAAGAATTCACAAGTAAAGTGTAAGTTTTAGGTATATTTTATCCAGCCTAGGAAAAATACCCACAATAGTATTTTCATTTAAATAATGGAAATTATATCACATTTCAGAAAGAAAGCTCTTCAAATGAACAAGTATTTGTTTGCAAATTTCTCTTTGTGGTTAAAAAAAGCTTTTTTCTCTGTAAACTGATATGACTTTTTCAGAAGAGATCTGACTTGATCCATAAACTCATATTTTGCCAGTTCTCACTGATAAATGATAACCGTGTCTCAGACTCTTGGGTCTTAGCTTTTTGTTTTCATTCTTTTTTCCTTTCATCTCTTTAAGGGTCATTTTAGGAAACGTCATTTTGAGATGTACACTTTTTAGCTTCACATTTGAGGCCCGTGGTGATCTGGCATCACTTAGGGTTTCAGAGCCCTTGCCTCCATGCGCCCCTGCACAGCCCTCAGCATCCAATTTTCCTGAAACACCCACTGCCTGCTTCCTGTCAGTACCTTGCCCTTCTCACCCCTGGCCCTTTGCTTGTCCTTGCTTACTCCTATCCTTGGATAACTAAGTCCTTCAAGACTCAACTTCAGTGCCACATCCTGCACAACGTTGGTCCTCATTTTCCAAGCTAGAAGCCATCTTCTTCAGGCCCTGTCCTAAAGCCTCCATCCCACATTAGCTCTTGGTCTCACTGGACCTTGAGCATTTTCAATCCTGCTGTAACACTCCTAGAACACAGTTTTCTTTTTTTTAATGTATTTTATTGAAGTACAGCTGATTTACAATGTCATGGTAGTTTCCACTGTGCAGCAAAATGACAGTCATACATATATATCCAATCTTTTTCATGTTCTTTCCATTATGGTTCATCATAGGATGCTGAGTAGAAGTTCCTGTGCTAGACAGTAGGACTTTGTTGTTTATCCATTCCACGTGTAATTGTTTGCATTGGCTCATCTCAGACTCCCAATCCATCCCTCCCCCTTGTCAACCACAAGTCTGATCTCTATGTCTGTGAGTCTGTTTCTGTTTTGTAGATAAGTTCATTTGTGTCATATTTTAGATTTCACATATATATGATATCATATATCTGTGTTTCTCTTTCTGACTTACTTCACTTGGTAAAATAATCTCTAGTTGCATCCATGTTGCTGCAAATGGCTTTATTTTGCTCTTTTTTATGGCTGAGTAGTATTCTATTGTATATATGAACCATATCTTCTTTATCCATTCATCTGTTGGTGGTAATTTAGGTGGTTTCCATGTCATGGCTACTGTGAATTGTGCAGCACTGGGGTGCATGTATCTTTTTGAATTAGAGTTATTTTTGGATATAGGCTCAGGATGGGGATTACTGGATCATGTGACAAGTCCATTTTTAGTTTTTTTGAGGAATTTCCTTACCGTTCTCCATAGTGGCTGTACCAATTTACATTCTCACCAACAGCGTAGGAGGGTTCCCTTTTCTCCACACCCTCTTCAGCATTTGTTATTTGTAGACCTTTTAATGATGGCGCTCTGACTTCTATGAGCTGGTACCTCATTATAGCTTTAATTTGCACTTCTCTAATAATTAGTAATGTTAGCATCTTTTCATGTGTTTGTTGGCCATCTGTATATCTTCTTTGGGAAAGTGTCTATTTCGGATCTCTGCACATTTTTCAGTCGGGTTGTTTGTTTTTTTGTTGTTGTTATAGAGATGTATGAACTGAACACAGCTTTCTTGACGGCAAATTTGCTTCTCAGGACAGTACACGGTATAGTGGGTATGAGAACAGGCTGGTTGTCAGACAGACCTGGGTTTGAATTCTGGTTCTGCTGCTGGTTTCTGGGTGTCCTTCAAGAGGTTACTTGCACTCTCAGCGCTTCAGTTTACCCCCATGTAAAAGGTGGAGAGTACCAACTTCATAGAGTTGCCAGGAGACTCAATGAGATAGTATATGTGAAACAGCAATACAGCTCTTATTGTACATCATGCACTGTGAACGCCTGCTATGTATTAAAATCAAATAAGCCCAAATAATATCTTGCTTTGGCAATTTAATAGTCAGACATTGTTAAATATGAACTTTGCCAAAAGAATATTTGAACCACTGCTACTCCATCAGATCTGCTAGGTGAAGCCCATCTTGACACAGGAAAAAGCAAAAGGAAATGGTATTTATCAGAGTCTATTCCATGTGGGGGCTTTCCTGGTGACTCAGCGGTAAAGAATCCACCTGCCATTGCAGGAGACACAGGTTCAATCCCCAGTTGGGAAGCTCCTCTGGAGAAAGAAATGGCAACCCACTCTAGTATTCTTGCCTAGAAAATCCCATGGACAGAGGAGTCTAGCAGGCTACAGTCTATGGAGTTGCTAGAGAGTCAGACATGACTTAATGACTAAACAACAAAGACTCAATATTTAATTTGAAGAAAGTCACCTGATTAGATGCCTGTTGGCTGGAATGCAATTGGCTACTTGAATGGTCTATTTGTGGTGAACTGAGAAATAAGTGGTGAGCTTGCAAGCTTTTCTGAATTCTTTCTACCACTTTATTTCTACCATCTCCATTGGTGAATTTAAGATATATAATATCGCCCTTGAAAGAAAGGATTTCACTTTAAAAATTGTTTTCTTTCCAAGGACATGTCAATATACCAAAGACATCAAATGTTCGCAAGGAAGAATAATGACATACAAAGGTTACATTTCACTGTGTGAACTTAGGCAAGTCATTTCATGTCTCTCAGACATAGTCTTCTCATCCATAAAATAACAGGGCTGAACATAATGATCTCTAAGCTCTGAAATTTCATGATTCTGAGTTGTTATACATTTCTCTCTTCTTTTGATAGCTCAATATGTGCCTTAAGGCACACAGGATACAGAAATATAGAAATTTGACCTATATAGGATGTTTTTGCCAAATGCAAATAACAAAACAGAAATAAAAGCAATTTTGCTTATAGAGTTGTGATTTCCATTGCTACTCATAAATTCGTATAGTATTAGTAATAATAGCACCTCCTGAAAATTTAATAATACCTTTGCATTTGAACAGGGCTTTTTGAGATTTTTCAAAGGCTTTTATGCTCATTGTTAAGAGGTCACCAGACTATTGAAAAACATTGCTACAATAACATGAAAGACTAATGCAGAGAAAGCCTGAATTCTATCTGTATATCTAGCATTTATCAGGCATCCATCATTTCTAAGTTTTGTAAAGAAACATTAAAGACACACCCTGGGCTCAAGACTCGTGCCATCTAAGAGTTAAGATGTGCAAACACATCCAGCTACAAATTAAGAGTATGAAAGTACTGGGCAAACAATGCCTGCTTAAAACATCCCAGCAACCGGGCAACAGGCCAAGAGGTCATTCTAGGATTTTTCTGCCTTAATAATAATCTCTTCAAAGTGTGCAGTGCTTTAGAGGTTTCAGAACATTTCCCATGCCTTTCTTAATTTAATCCTTAGAACAGACACACACATATACCATCACTGCCACCACTTCCATATCTTTGCAGTATTCTAGTCTTCTTATTTTGTAGATGGGAAAACTATGGTTCGGCATTGTCAAAAAACCTGCCTTAGGTCAAGAAATTAATTTAACGCTGACACAAGATTCAAATCCATATCTTCTGACTCCTAATACTTGTTTCTTATCACTTTTTTCTAACTGGAGAATTCATGGAGAATGAGGGGGTGGTTGGAAAATTCTGGACATTTTGGTTACCATCAGGTTAAATGAGAGAATAGGTGTGCCTGGATGAGGCAGGGAAGCCCAGATACATGAAGGAAGAGAATGAGAGCCTTTAGTCGCTTAAACCTTTTAAATTGGAAAGGTATTTTTGTGTCCATTTACAGATCAGGAAACTAGATTCAGATTAGTCCAACATCACACATCTAGTGGCAACCTCAAGATTTGAACCTAGATGTGCCAGACTTAAGTAAAATAACTAGAAGCATAAGTTTTGGCTTGAGCCCTGCTACCTACAGAGATCTTGGTCTAGCCGGCTCCCTAAGCCTTGTGTCTTCACTATGAAATGAGGCTAATAGTAACCACTGATAACGATCTTGTTTTACGCATTAGGTGAGATAATTCCTGTGACACACTCAGTATGGTATCTGGTGTATAGGAAACGTTATGTAACTACTAGATACCAAGATTGTTTGCTAGATCTCACTGCTTCCCCTAAGTACCATCCCTCCCCTCCTCAGTGCCATTCCAGGAAGATTCAAGTGAACGTAAGAGGTGGAATGATGGATATGTATTACTGCCCTGAGACTGTCTGCCTAATCCTGTCTTCCCTTGGACTGAGTTTTTTGTGTTTTCTTTTGTGTGTGTGTGCAAGTCCTTACTATTATCTTGCCCACTAGGCATGCCTGGATGTCAGTGCTGAATGTGGCTCAGAATTTCGTTGGAACGCCTGAAATCCCCTGAACCCCTTTGTGGATGGCCTTTGATCCATTGACACAAGCATGTGGGTTGGACAGAGCTGGGTAGATCAGAGGTGAACATGGATCTAAGTGGAAACAGCCAGGTTCTACTCTCTGGAGGTTTGAAAGCGGCATTGGGAAAGTCGTGACAAGTTTGCTTCTTTCTGGCTCTCACATGTAAACCTGAGATCTCTGGGATGGCCACACACCTTCCTGTCAGCTGAGGATGACAGTCTACAGAGAGAGGGGGTGAAACCAGCCTGCAGAGGAAGGCAGTGGTGTGAGGGTTTCCTGCCTCTGTCTCCTCCTAAGGCCTGGCTTTAACCTGTCTTTGGGTTCCATGTCTTGTCCTCTGTGTTACCTCAGGAGTCCCACCTATTACAGCAGCAGCTGGGGCCCTGGGGCCCTGTTACTCAGCCCACACAGTGCAGGAATCTAAACCCCAAATCTCCTTTGAGTCATGAGGCTTTCTTCATTAGGAAACAGGACACTGAAAGTGCATGCCCAAGCACCCAGAGGAGCACTTAAGCCAACCTGTGTCTGGACTGAAGCTGTGAGATAAGCCTATTTCAGATGATTTGGGCTTTAAGGCCATGAGATAATATAAAATACTACCACCTAAGATTTCAGGGGTTCCAACTGAACTCTGAAACACATTCCTCACTATCATCCAGACATGCCTAGACTGGGTAAGATAATAGGAAGGGTTTGCACAAAAAATTCAATCCTAGGGAAGACAGCATTAGGTGGACTGTCTCAGTGCAGTAATATAGCCTTAGTCATTGAAGGAGAAGGGCAAACTCCAGCTCAGTATCGTGCCTCGCAACCCATTTCCCCTGGGCATTGCCTCTGGATTCTATAGAGCAATGGGAGGGCATATCTGGAGGCAGAAGAGAGCTGTGATAAAAACCATCAAGCTTAGGACTTCCCTGGTGGTCCAGTGGTGCCTTCCCATTCAGAGGATATGGGTTTGATCCCTGGTCAGGGAACTAAGATCCCACATGCGGTGAAGCAACTAAGCCTGCACAAAACAATTAGAGAGTGCCTGCACTGCAACAAACTATCCTGCATGATGCAAGACCCCTGGGACCCACTGAGACTCAGCACAGCCAAATAAATAAACATTAAAAAAACAAAACAGGCTTCCCTGGTGCCTCAATAAAGAATCCGTCTGTAATGCAGGAGACCCAGGTTTCTTCCTGGAGAAGGAAATGGCAACCCACTCCACTATCCTAGTCTGGGAAATCCCATGGACAGAGAGGCCTGGTGGGGTCGCAAAGAGTCATACATGGCTGAGTGACTAAACCACCACCAAAAGAAAAGAAAATTCGAGGTCAGACTCTCTAAGAATGGAGGCTACCGGCAGTTGGTAGCCACGCGAAAACATCACACAGGAGAATAGGCATTGGTTCTACAACTACTGCACAGAACTCCTATGACCTTGACACCTCCCCCTGCTTGGCCAGGGTGTCAGGTGAAAGACTGTGGTGTTTGGCAAAAGCAGCTCCCTAGGAACTTGGATGGAGAAGGCAATGGTACCCTACTCCAGTACTCTTGCCTGGAAAATCCCATGGATGGAGGAGCCTGGTAGGCTGTAGTCCATGGGGTCGCTAAGAGTCAGACACGACTGAGCAACTTCACTTTCACTTTTCACTTTCATGCATTGGAGAAGGAAATGGCAACCCACTCCAGTGTTCTTGCCTGGAGAATCCCAGGGATGGGGGAGCCTGGTGGGCTGCCATCTATGGGGTCGCACAGAGTTGGACATGACTGAAGTGACTTAGCAGCAACAGCAGGAACTTGGATAGAATGAGGCAGGTGTCCCATAGAAACCCAAAGGATAAAAGTCTGATACACACACAGTAGCCTCTATGGGCTCTTGGAAATAATTAAGGGAGGGAAGTCTTTAAAAAAGTAGTACTTCAAGAGCAGAAGTACTTCAAGAGCCAGAAGTACTTCAAGAGCAATTAAGGCTAGTAAGGAGGTGGGAGCAGTAAAGCACAGGTTGAAAAATGACAGTCTCTCCTAGGACATGAATATGAACTCAGGCAACACTAAAGATTGGGACTGAAGGACCTGAAAGAATGTAATGAGGCTGAAAATTCAGGCCAGTGATGTCAAGTGCAGATGGCTGCTGAGCTGTGGGTCTGAGAGTCATCCAACTTCTTAACCTGAACCTCTTCACCTTAAGGCAAATGGTAACCTGGCTGACTTACAGAGAACCTCTCCTCTTTGAATATCACCACACACATCCTCATTAAGGATTAAAAGAGCAGAGAAGATGCTAGCCAGTGCAAGACTCTACTTGGATTTTCCTGGTATCGAGGATGGTGTTTTGTGTAATATTAACTCTGAAGGGTCTGACAGGTGCCCTAGGGAATCAGGAATGAGTGGGTATCCTATTCATAAGGAGGAAGAAGATCCCCAGTGAAGTCATTGTGGTGGAAAGGCAGAGTGGGATTCTGTGGTTGCACACCTCAAATGACAGTTCTACCACGTAGCAACTACATAACACTGAGCATGCTAATTAACTTCTCCTCCAATCTCTCTTTCTGCACAACTTGATAACAATATATGAAGGCAATAGTTGAAGAGTGCCTTTCATTTTTCCTGTTATTAACTATGACTCTCTTGTAATCCCATTGCTACTTTCCTTTACTCTTTCAAAGCCAAAATGCCCAGGCGACCAGGCAAATAATCAGGCAAATAACTTCAGAGCATGCAGAGCCATGAGCACCGAACCAAGGCATGCAGGGGAGTGCCTGTCCTGTCTGAAGAGGCTTCCTTAGTTCCAGCCTACTCTCACTGTGGAAATGCCAGCCTGGAATCATCAGATGTGATTTTTCAAGAGATGCCAGAAATGTGGAGTTTCATATGCAGTCTCTCATTTTAAATGTCGCAACTAATTTCTTTTTTTTTTTTTTTTAACAAACACATTATGAGGCAAATCCACAACAAGCTGCACTCAGTGCGCAGCTGCTGCCTTGTCTTGAGAGAAGAGGGAGCCTGAGATCCAGCCTTAATCTTTCCTCAGAAACCAGTTCAAAGCCCTGAGGCATCACTGGTTTCCTCCAAACCTAAGGCCAGAAACTGAGGGAGGAGGGAGAACTAGATGCAGGGGTTGTTCCTGTAACTCCTAGAGGGGCTCTCGGTGACCCATGTTGGACCAAGGAAGGGCTCCTAGGCCCCACCTGCAGCTTTCAGACATCCCAGGGGATGGATGACATCTCTTCAGTTCCCATCTTCCTGCTCTGGGATTCAAATGCTATGAAACTGAAGTTCCCCCATGCATGACATTCCATGCTCTAGAAAGTGTTCCAGCCTCCTGGTTCTCTTCTGGGAGGCCTCACCACTCTTGCAAGATTTGGGTTGTCGAGACTATCCTCTATGCAAACCCAAGGGATGTACAAAGTTTGTGGAGGGATTGATGGATTTTGACATTATCTCTCAGGTTGCTCAAACTCAAAAGATAAACAAATCATGTTGGGAATCAGGTAGAAGAGGAAATGCCACTGAGAGAGTCAGGCGCAAACAAATGCAGATGGAGGTCTCTAGAGGAATTGCCAGCAGAGAAATTCAGCACATTACAATAAGGTCATTTGATTTCTATCGGTTAAGATGCTATCAAATTCACAAAGAACATGGCAGTCTTTAAACAAACCCTAGACCAGCAAAGGGGGAACACTCTTCCAAGGATTTTATCTTTAATAATCAAATGACTTTAAAATCGTCTATGGCTATTATTGCAGGCAGAATGAAAGCTGAGAACTCACGTGTGTTAAACACATACCATGCTAAACCATGCATGATGGTTATATATGTTCTCTAGCTATGGGAGATGGCACAAGTTACTTCAACAGACTGAGACTCAATTTGCATCTGTAAAACAAGAATGATAGTATATCTATCTTATAGGATTATGCTAGGAAATAAGGCAAAGTGTATGAAAACCCCTGGTTTTGGGCTTGGTACGTACTAAGAATTCAATAAATCATCGCTATCTTTATCTTATTACTTTAGTGATTCCTCACAACAGCTGAGGGATATTATTTGCACTTCAAGATGAAAATTTAAGTGCACAGAGATTACTTCTCTGAATTGCTTGCCCAAATTCTTTGAGCTATTACATTAAGGAGCCAGGACTGAAATTTGAGTTTGCTTTTTTTTTTAATTGAGGAAGAAGATATTAGGAAGAGGTGGCAAGAATACACAGAAGAACTGTACAAAAAAAGATCTTCACGATCAAGATAATCACGATGGTGTGATCACTCACCTAGAGCCAGACATCCTGGAATGTGAAGTCAAATGGGCCTTAGGAAGCATCACTATAAACAAAGCTAGTGGAGGTGATGGAATTCCAGTTGAGCTATCTCAAATCCTGAAAGACAATGCTGTGACAGTGCTGCACTCAATATGCCAGCAAACTTGGAAAACTCGGCAGTGGCCACAGGACTGGAAAAGGTCAGTTTCCATTCCAATCCCAAAGAAAGGCAGTGCCAAAGAATGCTCAAACTACCGCACAGTTGCACTCNGCCTTCCCCTCCCCCACCCGAACTATATCACCCCCTTAAGGCCCAGGGCCAGGCCCACTACTGTCAGTACCTCTTGGCCATGAATCTTGGTTCTGGGGTGTCCATTCCAGGCCAAGTTACTCTCACACCATGCAGCTGTTTTCTCACACAGGGGGGCTTCCTGGATGGATCTGCCCCTCAGCACAGGGTTCATACTCTCATTTCTTGCGACTCTCCCTCCATTCCTGAACTTTGTCTCCTGTCCATCACAATGTTCCTTGCTCCTTTGTCCTGACATCTGATCTGGCTTCTTCATCTTGACCCTCAGACCCCTGGTTGGCATGGCTCCAACAAGCCTTGTTCCACTCTTAGAACTCACCCCCCGCCCCCCACCTCCCACAACTTGCCATGCTCATCCTTGACTGAGGTGAGACTGAAACTCAGTGAGCTCAGCAGATCAGCTCCTAAAACAAACATTGTCAATTTTAATGGGAGAGCCCACCATTTCTTTAATAACAGCTGATTTTCTGAGAGCAAAGCAGATGGGGTGACAAAACATTTCAGTGTTAAGACTAACTCAACCTGATTTCAGAAGCATTAAAAAATGTTTGCCTCTCTCTCCTCTGTGTGTGTGTGTGTGTGTGTGTGTGTGTTTTCTTGGGGGCACTGGTGGGAGTATGTATGTTAGGATAAAGGAAGCATATTACTACACTTGAGTGAAATTTTTATTTTACCCAGAGTGATTCTTAAAACAAAGCATTTATCTGTAAATGAGTAAAATCAGAGTCTCTGTTTATTACCTCTGTTGGGGTTCCCAGGTAGCACTAGTGGTGAAGAACTCACCTGCCAGTGCAGGAGACAAGAGATGTGGGTTAAATCCCCGGGTTGGGAAGATCCCTCAAAGAAGAGAGTGGCAACCCACTACCAGTATTCTTGCCTGGAGAATCCCAAGGACAGAAAAGCCTGCTGGGCTATACAGTCCCTAAGTTCTCAGAGTCGAACACCACTGAGCGACTTTCACTTTCACAGAAAGGCAGGCTAAGCCCTGCACTCACTACAAGGGATGTAGGCCTGAGGAAGAACTCTTTGTCCATAGGAAAACAGACACTTATATAGAAAATACCAGCACGATGTGTTCAGAAGGGGCCTGAGCCCTTAACCCAGTTGGGGGTCTCAGGGCTAATTCCTTCAAAGAACTTTTGAAGGGCAATAAAAATGATAACTGACACATACTAGAGAAGTATTACGTAGTAGTAGGCACTGCTCTAAGTGTTTCCTATCCATTACCATTTAATCCTAAAAACTGTTTCATGAGATAAGGATTATCACTCTGCCTATCACACAAAAGAGGAAACTGAAGCACAGAGAGCTTAAGTAACCTGCTCAAGGTCACAGAGGCAGTGAGGCGCAGAGGCAGGATGCCAACCTAGGATGTCTCAGGGTTGTTAAGTTAACCAGATAAAGAATGGAGAAAGGAGAATATGAGCAAAGGCAAAGAAGAGTTAGCAAACACTGGTCCTGGCATGCTCATATCCCAAGGAGAGAACTCTTCCTGCACTTAAAAAAAATTTTTTTTTTAATTTATTTATTTGACTGCCTCAGGTCTTAGTTGCAGCAGGCAGTATCTTTCTATGTTGTGGCATGTGGGAATATTTAGTGGTGGTATGTGAAAGCTTAGATGCAGGATATGGGATCTAGTTCCCTGAACAGGGATCAAATCCAGGTCTCTTGTACTGGGAGCATGGAGTCTTAGCCACTGGTCCACCAGGGAAGTCCCTCTTCTTGTACTCTTGATTTCCTCTCACCAGGGGAGGCAGAGATGCTGTGCATGGTAGGCTAAAAGTGCTGCTAATTAGCACATTATAGTATGCTGGTGAGAGGTGGTATAAACACCCCAGCTTCCTTGCCCTTCAGGCAAGATAACTGTATGGCAGGTGTTTTATACCTTTTCCCAGGACTGCCTTTGGGAATAAGCTCGAGACAGCCACAGTGACAGCTGTCCGCATCCACCCTATATTGTCCACTTTCCTTCACTGCAAACTTTCCCTACCCCTTTAGAGGTATTTCCTGAACTTTTCAAATATCAACTCCTTGAACTTGAATTCTGGTCCCAAGGTTTACTTCTAGGGAAACATAAGCTAATACAAATACGGTATTACTAAAATATAGTGTAGGGGCTGAAGAGCTATGCATGTGTGCATGCTAAGTTGCTTCAGTCGTGTCTGACTCTTTGCGACCCTATGGATTATAACCCACCAGGCTCCTCTCTCCATGGGATTCTCCAGGCAAGAACACTGGACTTTGTAGCCATTCCCTTCTCTAGAGGATCTTCCCAACCCAGGGATCTCACCCACGTCTCTTATGTCTCCTGCACTGGCAGGTGGGTTCTTTACGACATAAGCACCTCCTAGGAAGCCCCTGAAGAGGCATAGTAAGATCCAGAGCAGCCCAAGGTCAGCCGTATACCCGCAGATGGATGCTGGTTATCACCCAAGGACAGTGGATGTTTATGGACTCAGAGAGCATAGGATACGTAAGATATGACTGCAGGAAGTCCCTGGGAGGTAATCTGTGTGTCTCATCCCCACTTTACTAACAACACACCTAAGACCTTGAATGGGAAGTGACTTGCCTGTGTCATGTAGCAAATTTGTGGTGAAGTCCAGGTTCTTGTTGCGTAAATACAAATGGTGAGATACTACTCCAAGAGGCAAACAAGGGAGCTGTTTGGAATAAATTTTGGACCAACTGCACCTCCTTTATCAAACTTACAGGAATTAGGAACTTGAGAAATCCATTTTAGGGGCTCTGTCTTTCTCTAAAACCAGTTTGTGCCAAACCACCACCAGAACAGGCCATAGCCCATGGTACAGGATTCAGAGAACTCAGTTGCAGTTTGCAAATAAATCTGAGTACTTAAGCTTCGTTAACCACTTGGTCAAGCCAGTCAGTTCACTCCTAGGAAGCAAAGGCAGGAAAATGAACGAAACAAAGACATGCATATATGTGCATAACACAGCATGGTTTGTAAGAAAAAAATCGTAGAAGCAACCTGAATATCAATCAATAGAACAATACCCAGTCTCATCAAATATAATAAGATTAATCTAGGAAGATGCTATACTAAGTGAAAAAATGAATTTGTGACTACATATGTTTTTTTTTTTAAATCCCTTTTTGTTTTTTAAAAAATAGCTTATGTGTAGATAGATATTTTGCTTTGTAAGCACAAGAAAATTCTGGAAAGATACTCACCAAGGTTTCAACAGTGTGTGGTGATTTAGTTTGGGGAATATTAATTTCTGTTTGTCCCACCCTGTGTTTCTTCCTTTCCTGCACTGTAAGCAGATGGTCAGGCCTTTCTGTGGCCTCTTGCCATAAGGGAGACTTTCGTCACAGGGCCAGGGGCCAAAGTTGTCTGCAAGACATTTCTGATCTTAAACTAGAATTTTATAAAACCTAAACCCATTGAGGAGATTACCTTTGGCATTCTGGAAGGAGCAGAAGAAAGAAGAGAATAACTTTGAAATGGAAATGGAATGGAAATCTGTGCATCCTGGAGTACTCCCTGGAGGAGAAAGACCTCAGATGAACAGGCCTAGGGAGCTGGGAATGCTAAAGCCTCAACAAAGATTTTCCTGGCTTTAATAGAGGCAGCATGGGACTTCCCTGGTGGTCCAGTGGTTGAGACTCCGTGCTCCCAACGCAGGGGGCCTGGGTTCTCTGGTCAGGAAACTAGATCCTACCTGCAGCAACTGGGAGTTTGTTATGCTGTAACTGAAAAAAAGAAAAAAAAAAAAGATCCTGCATACTGCAAGCAAGATCGAAGATCTCACATGCCACAGCCAAGACTAAACACAACCAAGTAAATCAATTTAAAAATAAATACATAAAAGAGGCAGCAGAGGAGCCAGTACTAGAAGAGATCATGTGGCCTGAGATTGTGGATGCCTCAGCTGTAAATATCACAGATGAAATCCAATGGCTAAAGAGACCTCCTGAGAACCTGTGTAAAACTCTGGCACCCTTGTCCACCCCATGAGGATGACAGTAATGGCTGATATGGAATTCCTAATTACCTGATAGGATGAGGAGAGTGACTGCAGGCTCCCATGTGCTTGTGTGCATGCTAAGTCACCTCAGCTGTATCTGACTCTTTGTGACCCCATGGACTGTAGCCCCCCAGCCTCCTCTGTCCGTAGGATTCTCCAGCCAAGAATACTGAAGTGGGTTGCTATCCGCTCCTCCAGGGGATCTTCCCAACCCAGGATCCAACCTAAATCTCTTAGGTTTCCTGCATTGGCAGGCAGGTTCTTTACCACTAGCACCACCTGGGAACCCCAACTGTAGTCTCATAATTGTATTTAGTTTACATAAAAGGAAGAAAATGCTATTTCTTGCACACCTGAGTTTGTAACATCAGATTCATACTCAGCACAAGAAACAGGCTGGAGATTCAGAAGGGAGAACTTTACTTCTCACGTCATATAATTTCCAAGTAATAGGATTGTGAATAGTTTTGATTCCCCCCCACCACAATGCCAAATCCCCAGTATTTTTCTAATAAACTCATTTTTAGTGTTCATTCAGGCATCTCACCCTCTCAGGCTGGTGACAGCCGCTCTGGAGGGTCAGAGTCAATTGCATAAACATCATTTCTGACCTTGAGACATGAGTTCTGTTTATTTGTTTAAATGTCACTTGAAAGATCCCCTTACTCAAACAGTCTGTGACACTGGCAGCAATAAGAAGGCTCGCTCTCCTGGTTCTTGAATTTCTGGTTCTCCAGGATGCAGTTTCCCTGCTCTCTCAGAAAGGAACCCTCGCATCTCTTCATCCATCTCCCGACTCAAGCATTCCCCTCGATGTTCATCAAGTTGTGAATTTACCTTCATACTCTTTCTCTTGGATTTCCTCAATGAGCTTCTTTTACAGTCTCTCTGGAGGGTTTTCCACTTAGGAAGAGAAAATGCCTCTGTGGTGGGTAGGAAGGAGAGAGGGTGTGCTGATGGCTGGAGACAGCTGCAGGCAGTCTGACGTGGACACTGCGGTCAGTGTGCTACAGAAATGACCACTCTGTTCTGAAAAATGCAGTGATTGCATCTAAGCCCCTGCATGGAAGAAAAGGAAGAGGCACTCTTTTACGCATCAGCCCTTGGGTCCCCCCCCTATCCAATCTTAGTACCCACTGCTCTCCAGGGCGCAACCTCTCAACTATCAGACTGAGGCTCTCCATTGATCCTCTCAAGGGCACAGGACCAGTCTCTAGGTCTTGCATTCCTCTAGGTCCTGATCAAGCATTCCCCTCAATGTTCTAGTCAGGTCTAGCTGTTCCCCTTCTTTTTTTTCCAGATTTTATTGGAGTCTAGTTAATTTACAATGTGCTAGTTTCAGGTGTACAGTGGAGTAATTCAATTATACATATGCATTTTTGATACTCTTTTCTCATATAGGTTATCACCAAATATTGAGTAGAGTTCTCTGTGCTATACAGTAGATCCTGTTGGTTATGTCTCTGATACATAGTAGTGATGTTCATCCCAAGCTTCTGATTTGTCCTCCCCCCAGCCATATTTCCCCTTTGGTAACCATAAGTTTGCTTGCTGTATCTGTAAGTCTGTTTCTGTTTTATGAATAACTCCATTTGTATCCTTTCTTTAAATTAGATTCTGCATATAAGTGATATTATATGATATTTGTCTTTCTCTGACCTTACCGCCCCCCGCCACCCCCGCCACCCCAACACAATAATCTCCAGGTCCATCCACGATGCCACAAATGACATCACCACTGGTTCCCCTTTCTGATGAACCACTTCCATCACACTTCTAAACTAGTTTATTTCTCAGTGAAGCTTTTTCTGTCCCTTCTTGGCCATAGTCAACTTCTCTGAACACAGATGTTACCTGTACACAGCTGTATTAGTCAGCATTCTCCAGAGAGAACCAATAGGAGGTGATTTTCTGTGTGTATACAACTGACCTTTGGACAATTCCAATTTGAACTGTGGTTTTCAGCAGTAAATATTTATAGTACTACATGGTCTATGGTCTATATATGTATTTGCTTATGTGATTAATCACTTAGCTGTGTCTGATCCTTGCAACCCCATGAACTGCAGCCCGTCAGGCTCCTCTGTCCATGGAATTCTCCAGGCAAAAATACTGGAATGAGTTGCTAATCCTTCTCCAGGGGATCTTCCCAAACCAGAGATAGAACCTGGATGTGCTGCTTTGTTGGCATATTCTTTACCATCTGAGTGACCAGGGAAGCCCAATATGTATGTATATATGTATGTATGTTATATATATTATATATAATATGTATGTAACACATTATGTATATATGATAACATGCAGTATAATATAATATATATCTGTTTTTCCAGAGAGAGAGATTTATTTTAAGGAATTGGCTCACACAATTGTGGGGGCTGGCAAGTCCACAATCTGTAGGGCAGATTGCAAATTCAGATAAGACTTCAGCTGCAGTCTTGAGTCAAAAATCCACTTCTAAAAAGATGACCTTTACAACAATATATTGACTGGACTGATGTTTGATCAGACAATTGGGCACTATAGCCTAGCCAACTTGACACACGAAATTAACCATTAGAATCCTTCTCAGTTCGATTCAGTTCAGTTCAGTCGCTCAGTCATGTCCAACTCTTTGCGACCCCACGAATCGCAGCAGGCCAGGCCTCCCTGTCCATCACCAACTTCCAGAGTTCACTCAGATGCATGTCCATAGAGTCAGTGATGCCATCCAGCCATCTCATCCTCTGCCGTCCCCTTCTCCTTCTGCCCCCAACCCTTCCCAGCATCAGAGTCTTTTTCAGTGAGTCAACTCTTCACATGAGTTGGCCAAAGTACTGGAGTTTCAGCTTCAGCATCATTCCCTCCAAAGAAATCCCAGGGTTGATCTCCTTCAGAATGGACTGGTTGGATCTCCTTGCAGTCCAAGGGACTCTCAAGAGTCTTCTCCAATACCACAGTTCAAAAGCATCAGTTCTTTGTTGCTCAGCTTTCTTCACAGTCCAACTCTCACATCCATACATGACCACTGGAAAAACCATAGCCTTGACTAGACAGACCTTTGTTGGCAAAGTAATGTCTCTGCTTTTGAATATGCTATCTAGGTTGGTCATAACTTTTCTTCCCAGGAGTAAGCGTCTTTTAATTTCATGGCTGTAATCACCTTCTACTATTTTATTATTTTACATATTTGATTCATATCTCCTCAATGGAATTTTAATCTATTGGAAGGCATGGAACAGGATAACATCATGAATCAGACAGGGATAAGTCTATTGAAAGCCCTCATATAGTAACCAGAATCTCAAATACATTTCCTGTGACTGTGAACTTAGCCTTTCAGGGATAGAAAACGTGGGCTTCTTATTCTTTCTGCTACTGCCTTCTGGAGTTTGCTGTGGAAATGGGGTTTTCATCAAAGTATAGTTCAGGAAAAGAAAAGGAAGCAATCTCTGCTCAGCCTTTAAGTTAGCAATTGACATAAGGGGTCAGTGGGAGTAGATGGTTTAAAGTTGTGATAGAAATACAACTCATTTCTGGATTTCAACTGGATTTCTTTAAGCCATGCTGATCATGATGGAGAATACACAGGGCCAGTTGGACAACTGGTCAACAGTAGGTCAAGCATTAAGCGGTCCATCCTCCCTTTCCCATCTTCTCTACCCTCACCTCTACCTCCCGATACACACCACCCACTCACACCCACACCCACACACATTGCTACAACTGGATTTTTGCCTGATTTAACTGAAGATTGACCAGTTCATGGGAAGTCTGAGATCTTAATCTTAGGCTCTAGCTTCAAGGAAGCTAGTGGGGCTTTGGCTCAGAGAAGATGGGTACCAAAAGCAAAGGGACAAACTTGTCTGCTTTTGCTAGCATTCAGAGTTAACCACAGTTCATAGCCGCACTTTAAAAGAGTCCCCACTGCAGCTGACTGTGAGCAGAGATACAGCCCTGTTATAAAATATCTCTGGTGTGGCAGCATTGAAATGTCTCCTGGCTTTTCTTGTTCTTTCCCTAAGATCTGTCATTTCCCAGAGGGGTGGTTTGTATAATACTTTAATATTTAATATTAAACACTTTCCAGTTTTTAGTACTTCAGTACTTTAGTACTTCCAATTTTTAGTTTTTTGTAGTATTTCATCTGCCTGTATCATGTTCCTAGAAGTATATTTAGAATCTTAAGCTGTTCCAACTATTACGTATTTTGCAAATTTTAGTCATTGAGGGAGTTGTGTTTAAACATCTGTTGACTGCAGATGTTCAACAGTGTGAAGTATTCCTTTAAGATGCCAAAATGCAATTAAAATCATAATATTTTTCTTAGTAACACATCATGCCACATCAATGAAAATTCAGAAAGATAAAACTCAATGAACAATGGATGGTGATAATTCTCTAAACAAATCAGCTGTGGCTCACAGAACGCGAGAATTCTTTAACTAAATTAGGTTAAATTAATCAATGCCAATTTGCCCAACTCTTGAAGAGCTAAAGTTTTTTTTTGTTTTTTTTTTGTTTTTGTTGTTTCAAACCAGACAATGGTCAGGCGGAATAAAACACAAGAAAGGACATCTTTTTTTTTGCTCATAGGATGGAGATAATTAGATAACAAACTTTTTTCCTTACGTTTGGCTAGGCCAACCATTCAGATGTCAGTATTTAAAAAACTCAGTGCTTCTCTTGAATGACAACCTGGGGATGTCTGATTAATGTCCCTGGGCTCTGGATTCAGAGGAAGGAGTGTGGAATATGGCCTGGACATGCCTCAACCTGAATGATGATCTCCACCCCAAACAGTGGAAGAAACTGATCACAAAAGCAGGGTGGATTCTTCCTTTGACTTTCTTAGGACCTGTAGCTGCTTTCTTTAGTTGCTGGGTGTGGAGGTTGGAGCAATACCAGAACTTCCAGAATGGAGGACAGAGCTTTCTCTTTAGTGTTAATTAAGCAGTACCAAGAGATCTTACCGTTCAAAATAGCTCTCTCTCCCCTGTCTGAAATTCTACTGCTAGAGTTTTTCTTTAGGTTTAAAATCTTGAAAGCTCCATAATGTTCCTGAGGAGAACAATGAAGCCATTAGGAGTCAATGCCTTCCTTGAATGTTTTTTCCATTTCAATTTTAGATCTAATTTTATCTGCTTCCTAAGCATAAGTTTCATATTTTCATGAAGATTGGGCCTACATATGTAATTAGCTTGAACATCTTAATTTGTTGCCTAAATCAATCCAAAAATCAGATAAAATTGCTTTTGGAGCAAAAGTGAATTTGTCAGATTGGGTGACCCCATATTTCTTAAAATCATCATTGATTGATTATCTGTTATGTGCCAAGTCCTATACATTTGTCCCTGGGTAATAGAAATGAACATTTCTGGCACCCTGTCAGCCTGATAGGGACATGGGCACATAACCAGACCATCACCATGCAGTTTGGGACCTGATGGAGGAGGTAGGCGTAGGTGATTTTAAGCACAGAACCACAACCTGATCCTGAAAGTGCACTGGTGACTTTGACCTTGGGTTTCTAAGTGTATTGTAAAGGAATAATGAGGAAGTGCATGATCGTAGAGAGTATTTATATGAAGTTCCACAATGTTTCTACTCCTGGGCCAGGTGTTTGGCTTTAGCATGGGTATTAGAGAAAAGAAAAGAAATTAGAAAGCAAGAAAATATCATGTCAGCCATCAGAGTTCACAATTTAACTGCAGGAAATAAAATGGAAATCGAAGTGGAGGGAACCACAACAATCTATAAATGTGTCAAGTGTAAGCATCGAATTGTGTGGGCAAACTGTAAGTGCTATGGGTGAAGAAAAGGAAAAGAGTGGTATGGGCTGGAGTCATCTCAGAAAGGTCTTCCAAGAGTAGACAAGTGTGCAGTAGACCTAGAAGGACTGTCTGTCTGACACTGGTGAAACTACAGGGCTCAAGTTATCTATTCAGTGGGATAGCAGGGGTACACGTCCAGAGCTGGCAATGAGGGGGGAATGTTCTTGTTGTATTATAGGTATTGCAGGGGCGTGGGGAGGTGATTGTGCAATAAGGGACCAGAATAGGGGTCTGAGGTTGAGTTTTGTACAAGGTCTTTTATTCACCCATTTTTGAGGGCCATGCTCTGGGCTCCATACTATAATTATAGGAATCAATTAATTTCTGCCATCTTGAGTCTCGTAATTTAGTCCTAAAAAGATACTTAGATTTCTCAGAGCCTGAGTGTGTCAGTGTCTATGCTCCTTTCATTTCATCCTTCACATAGGGTCCACCAAAGGAAAGTTCTCTGATCTGTTCAGCCAAAATAATGTATAATGACAATAATAGTTAACATTATCAAGTACCTCATAGACCAGGGACTGTACCAAACACTTGGTGTGCCTTATTCACAGTAACAGTTAGCATTTAAGTGTTTTACTGTACCAGGCACCATGGTATGTTTACAAAGATTACATAATTTAATCCTTACAACAAACTTTAAGATCCTATCATCTGTGAGAAAACTGAGGCTCTGCAGGTTCAAATGATTTACTGAAGACCACCCTTAGTTTTGGAGGGAGGAGAGAAAAAGATGTTCAGACAGGGTGATGACTGACATCATGAATCTCCTAAAGTGACAGAATATGTAGCACTCAGGACCACTTCAGAAGCATGCTTCAGAAAAAAGACCTAGTAAGATCTTTAGTTTTGGTTTGTTGAAAATAGAGGGATAAAGAATCAAGACAGAGACTTCTCTGGTGGCTCGGTGGTAAAGAATCTGCCTGCCAGCGCAGAAGACACAGGTTCTATCCCTGGTCGAGGAAGATCCCATATGTCACAGGGCAACAAAGCCTGCAGGCAGCTACTGAGCCTGTGCACTCAGGAGCCAGCATGCCACAACTGGAGAGAAGCCCAAGTGTTGCAACAAAGATCTCACGTGCTACAACTAAGACCCAACACAGCCTAATAAATAAATATTTTTAAAAATCAAGATAAATGATACCATGAGGAAGTAGACAGAAAAATTTAGAATCTGAGAGTGCAGGGATTATAGGACAGCTGATCTGATTTCTTCAACATGTCAATGATGTATATTTAAATAAAATATAATATGATAATGAATAGGCAGGTAGAGAGAGAGGGAGAGAAAGGAGAAGAAGTAGAACTTGGTTTGGATTGAGCTAAAGTTTGGGCTTTGTTTCCTAATTTAAGCAAACAAATTTAAAAAAAAACTTTTTTTGTATAAGTGAAGAAAACTGAATGTGGACTGATTATTGAAGAATGCAAAGGATCCATTCTTAATTTTCTTGGGTGGTGCGATCACCCAAGAAACTCATAAACTCACTGAGATTATGGAAGGAAATGCTAATATTTTTGAAGATATGTACACGTGAGTTAGGAAATGACATGAAGTGGATTTGCTTTAAAATATTTAGCCACAGTAACTATAACAAGAAAGGATAAATGATGTAAGCATGGCAAATGTTTGTTAATTGTTGAATCTGGGTAGTGGATATTTGGAGGATGGTTGTATTAGTCTATCAACTTTGCTGTGTATTTGAAATTTTTAAAAATAAGAATGTATTTTTAGAAAGGCTTAGCTTAAATAATTAACAAGGCTGAAAGTGAATCCTCCTGTACCACTGAACCCAGTTTTGTGGCCAGAGTAGCTGATCAATAAGTACATGGTGAGTTATTGGATTTGGAGCCTGGAAAATAGCTGCAGCATGAATGGGAAAGGCTCTGTGTTCCTGACGAACAATCTCAGCTCCAGGCAAGAAACCTCTCTTCTCTTCCAGATGCTACATGTTGCTTTTTAATGAAATATTCTCTTTCTCTGTCTGCCTTCAAGGCTGCCCTGGATGTTAATTTTGATCAGAATTCATACAGGTAAGATTTTAAGTGGGAGAGAGATGGGCCTTTACAGTATGGTTCACCTTGTCAGTCTGGCTTGCTTGATTACAGTGAGCTTTGAATGCAGACTGGGACTTCAGCCTTGTCTCTGAGGATAGCAAACAACAGCCATAACTTAAGCATAGAAGCGATGAAATCAGTGCTCTAAGGGAATCAGTTGCCAATTCCTCTGCCTTTCACAAAGGCATTTCTCTTATGCTAGGGTGAAAACACCCCTAAAATGTGACTGCAGAGCTTGGGGGCTGAAATAGACAGGAAGACCCTGCCCATGCTCATCTACTGCTTTGAACATGACCAGACAATTGTTCCGTATCAAATTTTCAGGGAATAACGAAAATGATATCAACAGATATTCTTCCGGAAATTGATTTATTAGACCAAATATGATGTTACAGATATTTTCCCTAGGGCAAGCAAGACAGAAATCTCTGTACATAGCTTGTTTATAATAAGATATATTATTGTGTCTCAATTCCAGTAGCTGGTGATTGAACTCCCAGAAATGAACTGGCACCAACTCCCATGAATGAAATGACTATGAATCATTTCATTCTTGGATATTAAACAAAGTTGTGACTTAACAGGTGATGAGATGGATGGATGTGCAATATTTCCACAAACACTCAGCCACAATACATGCTCATGTTATTGGTGTTTCAGAACCCTTAAAGCCTTCCTGCATCTGCACTTTACAAGAGAGAAGAAACAGAATGTATCTGTTTAAACATGTTTAACGAATAATTTTGTGAAGGTCTATCTTTGAGTGTTTCAGATGAGCTGTTGTGTAATTTTTACAGCATGGAATGTCCCATGTAGCCAGAGCATCCTATTAGAAGCAAGTTTCTACTTTAGAATAGTTCCTTCACTTACATAATAAATAGAAGGAAGAGAGGACCAAGATTACCAGTCACTTCTATTTTTTTAATTTATTTTATTGAATTAGAGTTGATTTATAATGTTGTGGTAGTTTCTGGTCTATAGCAGAGTGATTCAGTTATACATATATATATACATCCTCTTTCATGTTCTTTTCCATTATGGCTTATTACAGGATATTGAACATAGTTCCCTGAACTATACAGTACGACTTTGTTTATCCATCATGCATGCCATGGTTTGCAACTGCTGATCCCAAACTCCCCATCCATCCCTCCCACAAACTCCTCCTCCTTGGCAACCACAAGACTGTTCTCTATGTCTGTGAGTCTGTTCCTGTTTCATGAATAAGTTCATTTGTGTCATATTTTAGATTCCACATATAAGTGATATCATGCCAAATGCCAGGCTGGAAGAAGCACAGACTGGACTCAAGACTGCCAGGAGAAATATCAATAACCTCAGATATACAGATGACACCACCCTTATGGCAGAAAGCAAAGAGGAACTAAAGAGCCTTCTGATGAAAGTGAAAGAGGAGAGCAGTGTGGAGATTCCTTAAAAAATTGCAAATAGAACTGCCTTATGGCCCAGTAATCCCACTGCTGGGCATACACACCGAGGAAACCAGAATTGAAAGAGATATATGTACCCCAATGTCCATCCCAGCACTGTTTATAATAGCCAGGACATGGAAACAATCTAGATGTCCATCAGCAGATGAATGGATAAGAAAGCAGTGGTATATATACACAATGGAGTATTACTCAGCCATTAAAAAGAATACATTTGAATCAGTTCTAATGAGATGGATGAAACTGGAGCCTATTATACAGAGTGAAGTAAGCCAGAAAGAAAAACACCAAGACAGTATACTGACACATATATATGGAATTTAGAAAGATGGTAATGATGACCCTGTATGTGAGACAGCAAAAGAGACACAGATGTATAGAACGGACTTTTGGCCTCTGAGGGAGAGGGAGAGGGTGGGATGATTTGGGAGAATAGCATTGAAACATGTATACTATCATGTAAGAAACAAAGTGTCAGTCTATGTTCGATACAGGATACAGGATGCTTGGGGCTGGTGCNACTCTTTGTGACCCCATGGACTGCAGCACTCCAGGCTTCCCTGTCCATCACCAACTTGAGCTTTAAACTTCTGAAAAATCAAATTATTCCAATGAGAAATATCACCCCTCATTACCCAACAATGAAAAAATTGTATGCTGTTTTTTACAATGTTTCTAAAAGTGCATAGCCCTTCCATAACTGTATGCCCTGGTATGCTTAGCTGCTCAGTTGTGTCCGACTCTTCGCGACACCATGATGTTGCAAACTGATACAAGCCCACTTGCTAGGTAGAATTTTCCAGGTGAAGAAAACAACATACCCTATTAGTTCCTAACATGTAAATGTTGAAGGCAACACCACCCATCATTGCTTTCCTCACCTCCATTCTGACTGGGGACAAAGCCTCCCCATGCATTCCCCATGTTATTGGCAGAATTTCTACTCTTGCTCACAAAATCTGGTACCTGCACCATGTAACCATCTCATTATCTTTATTATAACATTTTTCATACCTTATCTCTATGTTAGGATTTGTGCAAGTAAAACAAACAAACAAACAAACACTAAGATTCATTATATTGCCTCTCCCAATAATGTATGAGCCACTCAGGACAGAAAACATTTCTGATTCTTCACTGTGTCTAATTGAACCTGAGCAGTGTTGCCTGGTGCATCATTGATGCTCAGTACCTTTTTATTGAAAGCAGGAAGTTTTGCCTTGTTCATTGACCATTTTCCCTTGATTGTACACTTTCATCAAAGNCTCAAGGAGGTGACTGAGTGACGATGTGGAGAGGTGAATGCCACTGAAAGATTTAGTTTTGTACAGCTTCAGAGAGAAAGAGGCATGCCTACAGAGGGCCTGGGGGGAGCACCAGTGTGGGTCAGGTGGCAAAAGGAACAAAGGGAAAGTCTAGGCTGAGCCTTTACTGGGGTTTCCAAGAGAAACAAGACAAGACAAAGTAAACAGCTTAGGGCTGGCAAGTCTGAATAACTACAGCAGGCTCTGAGATAGTGGTTGGCCCTGGGGTGATTTAGGGCAGGTAGATTTAGGGCAGTGTCAGCATTTGATCAGGAGGTGGTTCAGAGCATGGGCTCTGAATCTTAGGGAAGATGCAAACAATTTAGCCATTAGTTTTGTCCTGTAAGTAATGGATGCCAAATAGAAAAATACAGACTCTAAGAAAACACAGAACCTCTGCCCAAAGTTCCAGGAAGGGGAAGCCCAGAAGGAAGATATATCCTTGTGGCAGCAGTATCCTGACCTCCCTGAAACAGTAGCTACAACAGATCCCAAGTAGTTCAAACCATGACCACCCCTTCCCTCATCCATCAGCAACACAAGGGGTCAATCTGCCAGCAGCAGAATCTGAGCAAGTCAAACCAGCCCCTGCCAGGAGCAGGTGTGCCCTCTGCCTGCACAGATGGTGTCAGCAGTCTTGGTGCCTGCTCCTCTACCCAGCAGTAGAAAGTAATGGAGCACTAGTGTCTCCCAATCCTCCACACAACAGCAGAGAACCTCCCAGATCCCATGGTTCCAGCCCTTTCCAGTGGCAGAACGTGGCCCAGGTAAGCACCTCTTTCTGTCAATGGCAATGACAGAGAGAGAGTGAGAAGCCCACCAGCACTGGGTCACTGGAAAACAGCCAGGGGAAGTACTCTCTTTCCTATGGGTTGGGATTCCTATATCTGCCTAACAAAGCCAGGAAGCCCAGGGAAGCCATTTCTTGACATTGCAGACAGTACTAACAAGAATCAAGGGAGAACTCAAGCAGAAGAGTTAAAAAATCAGAACATTGCAAAGGTTCAGAAAACTAAATTGTCATTGGAACTGCAGCCAATAAAATAATCCAGACCTACAAACTAAATATAAATAGGGAAAATTCTTGCTAAAGGGATATAAATTGGATCAAGAGTGTCTTAACATACTAGCCAGACTGCATGGAATACAATAAAACATCCTTGTCATTCCAAGAACCACAATTAAGTGAGAAGCCACAACTTAAGTGGGAAAAAACATTAAGTTGATACAACTACTGAGAGGAATCAGAACAATTTGTAAAAGATTTTGAAGCAGCCATCATAAAACTGTTTCAACAAGTACTCACAAATATACTTGAAACAAATGGAAAAACTGTAAAACCTCAAAAAAAGGGTTATAAAAAGAAACAAGTGGAAATAAAATAAATAAATTCCATCTATTTATTGAATTGAAATAAAACTGAATATGTAGGTTAAACAGAAGAATGAAGGGAACAAAAATAGAATCAAGGAACTTGAGGACAAGTTAATAGAATTCTGAATAACAGAGAAAACATTGAAAAAATCCTCATAGACTCAGGGACATTTATGTCATTGAAGTCTTGGAAGAAGAGGAAAAACAGGAAGGACTGAAACAGTTTCAAACAAATAATGCCTGAATGGTTCTCAGATTTGGCAAGAGACAAACTATACATTAAAGAAGCTGAATGAATTATAAATAAGAAAAATGAAAAGAAACCCAACCAAAATACATCATAATTAAGCTTCTGAAACCAAATTGAAACCAAAGGAAAAAAACTCTTAAAGCAACCAGAAGAAAGCTTCCACCTATTATCTACAAAGGAAAACTAATTTGAAAGACAACAGTTTCTCACATGAAATCACAGAGGCCAAATAAAGTGATGGATTTCTCAAGTGCTGTTAAAAGAACACTTAACTGAAATTCAATATCCATTTGAACACATTCAGCAATGAATAAGATGAGGGAAAATTAAGAGAATTTGCTGCTAGCAGATCATTAAAAAATGTCTAAATTAAACTCTCCAAAAGAAAAGAAAATGATTATAAAAGAAGGCTTGAAACTTTTGAAAGGAAAGAATGAAAGAATAGGCAAAAATAGAGGTAGATATAATAGACTATCTTCATGAATTTAATAAAGCATACTTGATTGTTGAAGTAAAAACTGTAATTTTATCTGTTATGGTGTTCAGTGTATATGGAGGAAATAGTTGAGACAATTATACTTTAAAAGACACGTTGGTAAAGGGATGTAAACAGAAAGTTTCAGTACTCCACAAGAAAGGAAAGAAACAGCAAGGACTTAACAGAAGCAGAAGAGATTAAGAAGAGGTGTCAAGAATACACAGAAAAACTGTGCAACAAAGGTCTTAATGACCTGGATAACCACAATGGTGTGGTCACTCACCTAGAGCCAGATATGCAGGAGGGTGAAGTCAAGAGGGCCTTAGGAAGAATTACTACAAACAAAGCCAGAAGAGGTGATGGAATTCCAGCTGAGCTATTTCAAATCCTAAAAGATGATGCTGTGAAAGTGCTGCACTCAATATGCCAGCAAATCTGGAAAACTCAGCAATGGCCACAGGACTGGAAAAGGTCATTTTTCATTTCAATCCCAAAGAAGAACAATGCCAAAGAATGTTCAAATTACCACACAACTGCACTCATTTGACATGCTAGCAAGTTAATGTTCAAAATCCTTCAAGCTAGGCTTTAATAGTTTTTGAACCTAGAACTTCCAGATGCATAAGTAGGATTTAGAAAAGGCAGAGGAACCAGAAATCAAATTGTCAACATTCAGTGGATCATAGAAAAAGCAAGAGAATTCCAGAAAAAACATACTTCTGTTTCATTGACTATGTTAAAGCCTTTGACTGTGTGGATCACAACAAACTGTGGAAAAATCTTAAAGTAATCGGGATACCAGACCACTTACCTGCCTCATGAGAAATCTGTATGCAGGTCAAGCAGCAACAGAAACAGAAATGGAACAACTGACTGGTTCCAAATTGGGAAAGGAGTACATCAAGGCTGTATATTGTCACCCTCCTTATTTAACTTATATGCAGAATACATTATGTGAAATGCCAGGTTGGATGAAGCACAATGTGGAATCAAGATTGCTGGGAGAAATATCAACAGCCTGAGCTGTGCAGATGATACCANATATGGGGTGGGAGGTGGGAGGGGGGTTCAGGATTGGGAGCTCGTATACACCCGTGGCAGATTCATGTCGAAGTATGGCAAAACCAATACAGTATTGTAAAGTAAAATAAAGGAAAAATAAAATTAAAAAAAAAAAAAACCCTCAGCATTCAAGAAACTAAGCCCATAGCATCTTGCCCTGTCACTTCATGGCAAATAGATGGGGACGTAATGGAAACAATGAAAAACTTTTTTGTCTTGGGCTTCAAAATCACCACTAACTGTGACTGCAGCCGTGAAATTAAGACATTTGCTCCTTGGAAGAAAAGCTATGACAAATCCAGACAGCATATTAAAAAGCAGAGACATCACTTTACTGACAACTGTCTGTATAGTCAAAACTATGGTTTTTCCAGTGATCATGTATGAATGTGAGAATTGGATCATAAAGAAGGCTAAGCATCAAAGAATTGATGCTTTTGAATTGTGGTGCTGGAGAAGACTCTTGAGAATCCCTTGGATTGCAAGGAGATCAAACCAGTCCATCCTAAAGGAAATCAGTCCTGAATATTCATTGTAAGAAAAGGACTGATGCTGAACCTGAAACTGCAATAATTTTGCCACCTGATGCGAAGAACTGACTGATTGGAAAAGACTCTGATGCTAGGAAAGACAGAAAACAGGAGGAGAAGGGGACAACAGATGACAAGAGGGTTGGATGGCATTGCTGACTCAATGGACAGAGTTTGAGCAAGCTCTGGGAGATGATGAAGGACAGGGAAGCCTGGCATGGTGCAGTCCA
>SJYV01003225.1:2190182-2204939 GCA_006410875.1 Neotragus pygmaeus
GCATTGAAACATGTATACTATCATGTAAGAAACAAAGTGTCAGTCTATGTTCCATACAGGATACAGGATGCTTGGGCCTGGTGCACGGGGATGATCCAGAGAGATGATATGGGGTGGGAGGTGGGAGGGGGGTTCAGGATTGGGAGCTCGTATACACCCGTGGCAGATTCATGTCAAAGTATGGCAAAACCAATACAGTATTGTAAAGTAAAATAAAGGAAAAATAAAATTAAAAAAAAAAACCCCTCAGCATTCAATAAACTAAGCCCATAGCATCTTGCCCTGTCACTTCATGGCAAATAGATGGGGACGTAATGGAAACAATGAAAAACTTTTTTGTCTTGGGCTTCAAAATCACCACTAACTGTGACTGCAGCCATGAAATTAAGACATTTGCTCCTTGGAAGAAAAGCTATGACAAATCCAGACAGCATATTAAAAAGCAGAGACATCACTTTACTGACAACTGTCTGTATAGTCAAAACTATGGTTTTTCCAGTGATCATGTATGAATGTGAGAATTGGATCATAAAGAAGGCTAAGCATCAAAGAATTGATGCTTTTGAATTGTGGTGCTGGAGAAGACTCTTGAGAATCCCTTGGATTGCAAGGAGATCAAACCAGTCCATCCTAAAGGAAATCAGTCCTGAATATTCATTGTAAGAAAAGGACTGATGCTGAACCTGAAACTGCAATAATTTTGCCACCTGATGCGAAGAACTGACTGATTGGAAAAGACTCTGATGCTAGGAAAGACAGAAAACAGGAGGAGAAGGGGACAACAGATGACAAGAGGGTTGGATGGCATTGCTGACTCAATGGACAGAGTTTGAGCAAGCTCTGGGAGATGATGAAGGACAGGGAAGCCTGGCATGGTGCAGTCCACGGAATCGCAAATAGTTGGACATGACTGAGCAATTGAAAAACGACAACAATAAGTGATATCATATGGTATTTGTCTTTATCTTTCTGATTTACTTCAGTTAATATGATAATTTCTAGGTCCATCCATGTTGCTACAAATGACAAAATTTCATTCTTTTTTTATTGCTGAAGTGGGCATGCCTGCATGCTCTGTCATGTCCAACTCTTTGCGACCCCATGGCCTATAACCGGCCAGGCTCCTCTGTCCATGGAATTTTCCAGGTGAGAATACTGGAGTGTGTTGCCATTTCCTACTCCTGTTGATCTTCCCAACCCAAGGATTGAACTCACATTTCCTGTGTCTCCTGCACTGGCAGGCAGATTCTTTACCACTAGGCCACCTGGGAAGCCCAGCCTGGCTGACTAGTATTCTGTTGTATTATGTATATATATACACATAATACATATATATATGGATATACACTACATATATATAATATATATATGGATATACACTACATCTTTATCTATTCATTTGTTGATGGACATTTACATTGCTTCCATAACTTGGCTATTGTAAATAGTGCTGCTTTGAACATTGGGGTGCATGGGTCTTTTCAAATTAGTATTTTGCCTGGATATATGCCCAGGAGTGGGATTGCTGGATCATAAGATAACTCTATTTTTAGTTTTTTGAGGAACCTCCATACTATTTTCCATAGTGGCTGAACCAGTTTACATTCCCACCAAACATTGTAGAAGGGTTCCCTTTTCTCCATACCCTCTCCAGCATGTATTATTTGTAGACTGTTTAATGAAGGCCATTCTGACTGGTCTGAGATAATACCTCACTGCAGTTTTGATTTTTATTTCTCTAATAATGAGCTACATTGAGCATCTTTTCGTGTGTCTGTTGGCCATCTGAATGGCTGCTTTGGAGAAATGTCTATTTAGGTCTTCTGCCCATTTTTTAAAAAGATGTATTTACTTATTTTTTGCTGCACTGGGCCCTCATTGCTGTGCAGGCTTCCTCTAGTTGCAGCAGATGGAGGCTTCTCGTGGTTCCCATGTGTGAGTTTCTCATTGCAGTGCCTTCCCTTGTTGCAGAGCATGGGCTCTAGGCATGTGGGCCTCAGCAGTTGTGACACATGGGCTTAGTTGCCCTGAGGCATGTGGCATCTTCCTGGACCAGGGACTGAACCTGTGTCCCCTCCATTGGCAGGTGGATTCTTAACCACTAGCTCACCAGGGGAGCCCTTGCCCTTTTTTTTTGGATTGGATTGTTTTTTATGTTATTGACTTGTGTCAGCTGTTTGTATGCAAATATTTTCTCCAAGTCTGTAAGTTGTCTTTTTGTTTTGTTTATGGTTTCCTTTGCTGTGCAAAATCTCATAAGCTTGATGAGGTCCCATTTGTTTGTTTTTGCTCGTATTTCTATTGCTTTGGGAGACTGACCTAAGAAAATATTGGTATGAGTTGTGGCAGAGAATGTTTTGCTTTTGTTCTCTTCTAGGAGTTTTATGGTATCATGTGTTATACTTAAGTCTTTAAGCCATTTTGAGTTTGTTTTCATGCATGGTGTGAGAGTTCTACCTTTAGGGATTTACGTGTGGCTGTCCAAATTTCCTAAAACCATTTGCAGAAGAGACTATCCTTTCTCTATTGTATATTCTTGTCTCATTTGTCAGAGATTAATTGACTGTAGTATGTGGGTTTATTTCTGAGCCCTCTATGCTATTCCATTGATCCATATGTCTGTTTTTGTACCAATACCATGCTGTTTTGATTACTATAGCACATATGAAGATGTGCTCATCTAAAGCATAATCCTTTACCTTATGTGCTAGGAGAGTTATGCTCTGGCTTTGTTCTTTCACCTCAGGAATGCTTTGGCAATTCTGGTCTTTTGTGGTTCCATAGAAATTTTAGAATGATTTACACTACTTCTGAGAAAAGTGTCATGGGTAATTTGACAGAGATTGCATTAAATCTGTAGACCCTATATGTGAGACAACAAAAGAGACACAGACATATAGAATGGAATTTTGGCCTATGAGAGAGAGGGAGAGGGTGGGATGATTTGGGAGAATGGCATTGAAGCATGTATACTATCATGTAAGAAACGAGGCACTGGTCTATGTTTGATGCAGGATGCAGGATGCTTGGGGCTCGTGCATGGGGATGATCCAGAGAGACGTTGTGGGGTGGGAGGTGGGAGGGGGATTCAGGATTGGGAGCTCATGTACACCTGTGTTGGATTCATGTCGATGTATGGCAAAGCCAATAGAGTATTGTAAAGTAAAATAAAGTAAATAAAAATTAAAAAAAAATCTGTAGATTGCTTTGAACAGTGTGGTCATTTTTACAATATTAAATCTTTCCACCCAAGAGCATAGGATATCTTCCTATTTCTTTGAATCACTTTAGTTTCCTTTATTAATGTTTTATAGTTCTTACCATATAAGTTTTTCATTTCCTTGGTCAGGTTTATTTAATGTGATTTTTAAAGGGATTAGTTTTTACTTTGCTTTTCTGATATATCATTTTTAGTATAAAGTAATGCAACAGATTTCTCTATGTTAGCTTTTTATTTGCTACCTTGCTGAATTCGTTTATCAGTTCTAGCAGTTTTTGTGAGTTGTTATGGTTTTTTACATATAGTATCATGTCACCTGCATATTGACAATTTGACTTCTTCCTTCAAACTTGGATAGTTTATATTTCTTTTTCTTGTCTGATTGCTGTGGCTTGGACTTCCAATACTATATTGAATAGAAATGGTGAGAGTAGGCAACAGTTACTTCTTGATTCCTCTTTTACAAATCCAGAATCCCATTTATCTATCACAGCAAATAAGCTTTGCTGTGACATACAGTAGCCACTAACCACATGTGAGTATTTAAATTTAATTATAACGTTCAGTTTCTCAGTTGCACTAGCCACGTCTCTAGTACTCAATAGCCCCACATGGCTAGGGCTTCCCAGGTGGCTCAGATGGTAAAGAATCTGCCCAAAATTTGGGAGGCCTGGGTTTGATTCCTGGGTTGGGAAGATCCCCTGGAGATGGGGATAGCTACTGACTCCAGTATTCTTACCTGGAGAATTCCATGGACAGAGTATTGAACAGCAAATATTTAGAATATTTCCATTGTTGCAAAAAGAATGACCAATGCTAGTGGTCACTGTACTAGACACTTAGAGTATGTGAGGAGAAATAGGCATTAAAGAGATAATTAAATGAATAATTAATTGCAACTGATAAAGACAGAATAAAGGGTCCTATAAAAGCATAGAATAGGAAGACCAAATCTACTTTGGAGAGTCAGAGAAGGCTTTTGTAAAGACATGACATTCAAGGAAATAGCCAAAGGACAAGTAGAATTTACCCAGGAAAGAATGTATTGGTGAGGAGGATATGCGTGTAGACTTTGTAAAGTAAGAGACAGCATTAGGCATTTGTTGTGTGTCAGAGTGTAGCAAGCAAGAAATAGGAGGGTGACATGAGGCTAAGAGGTAAGTGGGCAGTACATAGGATGGGCACAGGCAAGAACTTTTAGTACCATGATCAGTGAATAGATTAATCAACTACATATGCACTTATATAAGTATTGCTTGTATTTTGGTGAAGAGCTATAATACAGAGTAAAAGACATAAATATGCAGAAGTACATAAAATGGAATGCTACTTAATCATCCAGATCTGTGAAAAGGATTTCCAGATGGAAGGCAACAGTGTTTTCAAAGCTATGGAGGAAAGAAAGAATATGGAAATCGTTTTCTAGAAATAGCTAAGGGAAGAGAAAAAGTTAAATTATAGATGAGGCCAGATTGTTGAAAATTTTAAATGACAGGATGAAGTGAATGAAGTGAACAGGGAACCATTGATGATTTCAAAGAGGAACTTTATTTAGGATGATTTATCAAGTGTTAGGGAAGGTTCGCTGCAGTCCATGGGGTCTCAAAGAGTCAGACACAGATTAGTGACTGAAAAACAACAACAGGGCAAGGTTGGGGAGAGAAAATGTAAATGATATTAGAGATATAATTGGATGATGTGACCAAAGGCAAGTTATGTTACCTTCTTGATGTGAGGATGAAAACTTTAATGAGCAAAATTATTGAGTAGGTAAGTGAAATAAAGCTGCTGCAACAGTGAAGTAAGGAAGGGTTGAATGTGTTTTGGGAAACTTCCCTGGTGGTCCAGTGGTTAAGACTGCACTCCCAATGCAGGGGGTGCAGGTTCGATCCCTGGTCAGGGAACTAGATGTCACATGCCCCAACTAAGTGGTTGCATCCTGCAGCTAAAAATCCTGAATGCCACAACTAAAGAACCCACACGCTGGAACGAAGACTGAAGATCTCATGGCTGCGACTAAGACCCAGTGCTGCCAAATAAGTAAATAAATAAATATATACTTTAAGTGTGTATATGTGTGTGTGTATGTATTGGGAGGAGGAAATCAAGGGGCTGTGACTCTGAAGGGCCAGAATCTGGAAGCCAATGAGAATGGGATAGCATTATTGGTGGCCTCCCCAGCCTCGACTTTCCTCTTCTCCCTCCAAAGCATCCAAATTTTTCTTTTAAGAGCTGCTCCTACCTCAACTTCAAGAAATCTTCAACATTTGGTATTAATAATTTGCTCAGAAATATACAGGTGACCCTATTTGCAGGCATGCTCATGTTCAGTCATGTCTGTCTCCTTGTAACTCCATGGACTGTAGCCCACCAAGCTCCTCTGTCCACAGGATTTCCCAGGCAAGAATACTGGAGCAGGTTACCATTTCCTCTTTCAGGGTATCTTCCCAACNATATACAGGTGACCCTATTTGCAGGCATGCTCATGTTCAGTCATGTCTGTCTCCTTGTAACTCCATGGACTGTAGCCCACCAAGCTCCTCTGTCCACAGGATTTCCCAGGCAAGAATACTGGATCAGGTTACCATTTCCTCTTTCAGGGTATCTTCCCAACCCAGGGATCAAACCCACATCTCCTATGTCTCCTGCAGTAGCAGACAGATTTATTACTGCTAGCACCACCTAGAAAGCCCAACCCTGTCTGAACAGGTAAGAAATACAGAGATATTTACTGCAGCTTCCTGGGCAAGTAACTTCCTCATGGTTCCTTAGGAGCTATCACAGGTGATGGTCTTTCTTCCTCTGGAGAAAGTGAGATGAGGATGTGAAGCCTGGAATAGCTGCGGGATTTTTGTGGGAAACCTGGGTTCAATCCCTGGGTTGGGAAGATCCCCTGGAGAAGGGAATGGCTACCCATTCCAGTATTTGGGCCTGGAGAATTCCATGGACTATGTAGTCCATGGTATCATAAAGAGTCAGAAACGACTGAGCAACTTTCACTTCCACTTTTTTGGGAGCTTCCTGGTAGCTCAGTTGGTAAAGAATATGCCTGCAGTGCAAGAGACCTGGGTTCAGTCCCAGGGTTGGGAAGATCCCCTGGAGAAAGAAATGGCTACCCACCCCAGTATCCTTGCCTGGAAAATCCTATGGACAGAGGAGTCTGCTGGGCTGCATGCAGTCCATGGGGTCGCAAAGAGTCAGGCATGACTGAATGACTAACACTTTCACTTTTTGATACAAAGGTGAGGAACAAGGATGAGAATGACAGGCCTGTCACAGGAAAGAGAGCAGAGACCATTGACACAGAGACACAGGTCCAGTACTTGAAGACACCGAGAACATCTACACTCCAGACACATGAGCTCGTTAACTCCCTTTTTTGAATGGATTCATTTGTGCAGGTATTTCTGTAGGTCGATACCACCACAGTAAGGCAAAAGGATACAAAAGGCAGACAAAAATGAGTTTATTTTGAAAAATAGAAAATTGATGAAAAATTGACTCCAGGGAGGGTTAATTCTATAACTATATCATAATCTGAGAATTGTCTTTATAATCAAGATGGATTATAATCTATACACGGTACAGGAACCCATAGGATTAAAACCCAGGATCCCATTTACAGCGATGTGCTGCTGCTTGCTTTTTCCAGAATTGTTGCTTGCAGTACGGACCCATGAGTAAAAAATGAAGTTAAAAAATGTAAAGAATGTCAAAAAGTATTGGTAACTGTTATTAATATTTAGGGGATCTATTTTTTCAGCCATTTTTGAACATATACCATTTTCTTTTTATAAAACTGGGGTTTACACACTGTATTATACCTTGAGTTTTACACATAACAATATGTAATAGATGTATTTCCATGTTAATAAATGAAGATTTACATCATCTTCTCACTAGCCATTTCACATACATGTCTTTACAAAGAATCCTCAGAGTTGTAAAGGGAAAGGATCTAAAGCCAATGCGCATGCTCAGATCCTAACTCTGCCCCTCACCCTTCAAACACTCTCTGGTTCCTCACTTCTCTTTGGCATTTTAAATGAAATGATGCCTCTACATTCCTTAGTATGATGCCTGGCATAAGATAACACTTGATAATGAGAGTTACTATCATCATTTTTAATATTATTAATGTACTGTGTGCTGTAGGGGCCAAGGCGAGAAGATATAGAAGATATATATCAGATATAAAATAGATCTGTACACAAGAGAAACAAATCAATAAGAGAAGTGAAAAGAAATAACCAGGAATTATCATATTCATTCATTACTCATTTGAAGGTCAAATAATTTTTACAGCATAATTGATATACAACTTGAGCAATGAGATTGTTAAAAGAGAGCTGAAGTCTTAAGCCTTAAGCCCCCTATTTAATTCCTTCCCACCTTCCACAGATTAAGATGAACAGAAACATAAGATTGGAGTTTATGGTCTTCATGAAGAAGTGATTTTCTCTGTGTCCTCAGGCAAAATGCCTTCAATTGACACAGGCTCCATCTGCACTCCAGGCAAAATTGCACGTTCTTCTTTTTTTAAATGTGTGTTTTTAAAATACCATTTGGCATCCTCCCTACGAAGCTTAAAAATTAGCTTTTGGGAAAAAAAAAAATCACCCAAAATGTTGCCTTGCGTGTAGAGGCAAGCAAATTGAATTCATGTAAATGATCCTTAAGAAATATCTTTAAGTCTATTCCAACAACTGCATTTTTTTAAATACACATTGATCTGCTTTGAAAATTCTAGGCTCCTTATATTTTTCTTCCTCTTTTAGAAATGGCTTTAATTATTCACGCATATCTTGCATTAAGAAACCTAGTAAATGAAAATTTCTATTTGAATCATATAAAAATTAGGGATTCATGATCTACTCTTCAAAATGATTTTCAAAAATAATTCAAAGTAAAACTCCTTTAAATAGAAAATTTACCAAGGAAATTCAAAACAGGATTTAAATTTAATATAACATTTCTGAAACTCATCTACTATGTATAATAACATGACAAAGAACATGAAAAAAAATTGTTAATATATCCTGTATTATACTCCCAGCAGTATATGTGTGTCTGTAGATACTGGAGCCAGAGAGAGTGGTGTATGTGTAGCACAAATGGCCCTGGTGATATAAGAAGTTGATCATATCCAGTGTAGGTTGGCACGGTAATAACAGAAGTCATTCGTTCATTGGGCTGTAAGGTCTTTCCAAGACAGGGACTACATCTTATTCATGTTTGTATTACTGCTCTTTTCCCTGTAGAATATTGACTATTTGCATTCTAAAACTGACATCTTATGAATTATTCAATAAATAATTGTGTTAACTGGATGACTTAGGAAAAAATGAAGCCATTCCCTACTACACTCTTGAATATTTAAAAATTAATTCCAGCTGGATCAAAGATGTAAACAAAAAAATTATAGACTTTTATTTCAACAACATGAGAGACTAGGTCCTTGGAGACTCCTTCATGGTATGGAACACCTAAAACTTTGAATTAACTTGCTAAAATATATTTTAAAACATGAATGAGCTGTCAAGGGATTTTTAATCCTTGAGGCTAGACTCAACAGTAAAAGGAGATAATCTAGTGCTGAAATTGCTTATTCCTGGTCATTCAAAGCCACATATGCAGTGAAAAGTTGGAAGGGGAAAAAAGCAGAATGAGAAAGTAAAGCAGAAATTCTCAAATAAAGGAGGGGTCCCATACCCTAAAGGTTGACATCCTTGTTAGAGAAGAAGTAAACCTGGCCTATCTCAGGCTTGACTCCAAGTGGAGCTGGGTTAGGGAGGACACCTCGCTCCAAATGCCTAATCATAGGCTCCCACTCACATTAGCTTGGGGGATGAAATTACAGACATACATTGTAATTGACCGGTTTGATTTCCTTGCTGTCCAAGGAACTCTGAGGAGTTTTCTCCAGCACCACAGTTTGAAAGCATCAGTTCTTCAGCACTCAGTCTTCTTTATGGTCCAACTCTCACATCTGTACATGACCATCAGAAAAGCCATAATCTTACTCACAAATAATGGATCCTCCAAGGATGATTATTATTAGGTTCTTTTTGGTGGAGAGTGGGTAACCTGTAAAACTGAAATGTAGGTGAAGGCTATGGATTTTCTCCTCCAAAATCTGTCAGGTGCTACTTCATAATGAAAGGAAATCTCAGGCCAAATTCTGTCACAGAATTAGGAATTTTGAATTTAGGCTTTAGGTATATTCCTAGTAGTGGGATTGCTGGGTCACATGGTAGCTCTATTTTTAATTTTTTAGGGAAACTCCAAACTGTTTTACATTGGAGATATTGTGGATTCAGTTACAGACCACCACAGTAAAGCTGTATCACTGTAGAGTCACACGAGTTTTTTGGTTTCCTAGTGCATATAAAAGTTGTGTTTACATTGTACTATAGTCTATTAAATGTGCGATAGCACACTGTCTTAAATATATATAAACCTTAATTAAAAAATACTTTATTGCTGAAAGCTTCTATCATATGAGCCTTCAGCAAGTCATAATCTTTTTTGCAATGGTAGCATCAAAGATCATCAATCACAGATCACCAATCAAATATAATGAAAACATTTGAATTGTTGTAAGGATTACCAAAATGTGACACAGACAAGAAGTGAGCAAATCCTGTTGGAAAAATGGTTGCAATACACTTGTTTGACAAAGAGTTGCCACACACCTTCACTTTGTAAAAAAAGAAGATGTAGTGTCTGTTAAGTGCATGCAATAAAGCTCAATAAGTAATGCCTGTATGTTCTTATGCAACTCCCCCCAAAGAAATTCTAGTTGAGAACTTAATTCAAGGCTGAAGACCTAAATAGATATCTCTCCAAAGAAGACATACAGATGGCCAACAAACACATGAAAAGATGCTTGACATCACTTGAACCCAGGTCTCCCGCATTGCAGGCAGACGTTTTAACCTCTGAGCCACCAGGGAAGCCCTCACTAATTATTAGAGAAATGCAAATCAAAATGATAACAAGGTGTTACCTCACACCAGTCAGAATGGCCATTATCAAAAAAATCTACAAACAATAAATGCTGGAGAGAATGTGGAAAAAAGGGACCCCTCCTACACTGTTGCTGGGCATGTAAATTGGTATGGCCACTGTGGAGAACAGTATGGAGGTTCCCTAAAAAATTAAAAATAGAGTGCCATGTGACCCAGCAATCCCACTACTAGGAATATACCTGGAGAAAGCCTGAATTCAAAATTCCTAATTCTGTGATGGAATTTGGCCTGAGATTTCTTTTCACCATGAAGTAGCACTTGACAGATTTTGGAGGAGAAAATCCACAGCCCTCACCTACATTTAAGTTTTACAGGCTACCCACTCTCCACCAAAAACAACCTAATAATAATAATAATTCTTGGAGGATCCATTACTTGTGAGTAAGCAAGTAGTCATGTGACTATGGTCTTTCTGGTAGTCGTGTATGGATGTGAAAGTTGGACCATAAAGAAGACTGAGTGCCAAAGAACTGATGCTTTCAAATTGTGGTGCTGGAGAAGACTCTTCAGAGTCCCTTGGACAGCAAGGAGATCAAACCAGTCAATCCTAAAGGAAATCAACCCTGAATGTTCATTGGAAGGACTGATGTTGAAGCTGAAGCTCCAATACTTTGGCCACCTGATGCAAAAAGCTGACTTATTGGAAAAGACCNGTCTCTGCTTTTGAATATGCTATCTAAGGTTGGTCATAACTTTCTTTCCAAGGAGTATTTGTCTTTTAATTTCATGGCTGCAATCACCATCTGCAGTGATTTTGGAGCCCCCCAAAATAGAGTCTGACACTGTTTCCCCATGTATTTCCCATGAAGTGATGGGACCAGATGCCATGATCTTCGTTTTCTGAATGTTGAGCTTTAAGCCAACTTTTTCACTCTCCTCTTTCACTTTCATCAAGAGGCTTTTTAGTTCCTCTATTATGTCTATTACAGTATAATTAAATATAGTCACCATGGTCTACATGATATCCCCAAGACTATTTATTTTATAATTGGAAATTGGTACTTTTTTTTCTTTCTGATACGAACCATTTTAAAGTCTTTATTAAATTTGTTACAATATTACTTCCTTTTTTTTTTTTTTCCCCTGGAGTGGCAGGAAATTTTTTCCTGAAATGGCAACCCACTCTAGTATTCTTGCCTGGAAAATTCCACGGACAGAGGAGCCTGGTGGGCCACAGACCATCCAGGGGATCGCAAAGAGTGGGATGTGACTGAGCACACCCGCACGCTTCTGTTTTATGTTTTGGTTTTTTGGCCATGAGGCACGTGGGATCTTAGCTTACTCCCTGCATTTGAAGGTGACCTGGTACCTGGAAGTCCCTGGTACCTTATCTTATGGTGTTGTAATATCTTAAAAATCACTCAGTGCAGTATCTTAAAAAATCACTCAGTCACCTCCAGAAATTAAAATTATTGAGACACGGTGATAAGTGCTATGAAAGTAATAAAAACAGAGGTGTTACAGAAAAACCGGAAGTGTGCCACTTGAGAGTGACAATAAGGAAATATTTTGCTGCTGCTTCTAGGTTGCTCAATTGTGTCTGACTCTTTGTGACCCTACAGACTGTAGCCTGCCAGGCTCCTCTGTCCATGGGATTCTTCACTCAAGAATACTGGAGTGGGTTGCCATTTCCTCCTCCAGAAATATCTTGCTAAGGTGTCATTTGTTATTGAGGAGTCAGTCAGCAGAGAATATTTAGAACATACTGTGTAGTACAGGGAACTCTACTTAATGCACTGTGGTGACCTAAATGGGAAGGAAGTCTGAAAGGGAGGGGATATGTGTATATGTAGGCTTCCCTGGTGCCTCAGTGGTGAAGAATCTGCCTGCAGTGCAAAAGAGGCAGGTTTGATCCGTGGGTCAGGACAATCTCCTGGAGAAGGAAATGGCAACCCACTCCAGTATTCTTGCCTGAAAATTCCCAAGGACAGAGGAGCCTTGTGGCCTACAGTGCATGGGGTCACAAGAGTCAGACAGGACTTAGGGACTAAACAACGACAAATATGTATATGCATGGCTGACTCATTTTGCTGTACAGTAGAGACTAACACAATGTTGTAAACTGACTGTACTCCTATAAAAGTTGATTTAAAAAAAGAGAGAGGATTGCAAGTGTAAATATCCTGAAGCAAGACAAGCTTTACTTCCCTTGAACAGGAAGGCCTGGCTGGCTGGAGCAGCTCGATCTGGGGCAGAATGGGACAGGAAGAGGTGGGAGGGGGAAGTGGGGCAAAGTTCCTGGAGGGCCTTGGACCGGGTGGGCCATATAGACACGCATGTAAGTGTTCCCATGTATTGCGAACAGTGCATGATATTTGCACTTGCCTCAAAGTCTTTGCAGGTACTAGTGAACCTAAAGGTTTGGATCTCAGGTGCAATTCCAGAAACCAGGGTAGCAAGGACAGTGACAGTTCTAAGTGAATGCACGTGGTGGTGGTGCTGCTGCTAAGTCGCTCAGTCGTGTCCGACTCTGTGCGACCCCATGGACTGCAGCCTACCAGGCTCCTCCGTCCATGGGATTTTTCCAGGCAAGAGTACTGGAGTGGGGTGCCATTGCCTTCTCCGATGCATTTGGTAGCAGTCCTTAAATCTTACTCTGGCCTTTTTCTTGTATTTCTGGTAAAGTGGGTCTTTGTAAATTGAGAGAGGATCATCTCCATCCAGCCGTGCTGAGTGAAATTATAAATGTCATGATGTGTGCATAAAAAGGGCAAGAACCACGTGCTAGGTACAATCTTCATGTGAGTAAGGGGTGGAGGAGGAGTGCTTTTCTTTAATAAAGTTTTTGTTGAAGCTCAGCTTACCAACTGTTGGGTTCAGAGCCTGCATGTGAATCAAATTCCCCAGCTAGGCTTGAATCCTGATTAGAATGACAGCTAACTGGCTTAGTCCTCACAGCCTTTTAAAATCATACACCAAGACGTCATGGCCACCTTTTTGGTTTAGAATGACATAACTGTGTTTTCATTTACCTATGAAAGGTCATAAGAATATTTAATTTCTAGATTCAGAAAACAGACTCCAAATATTACACGGAAAATTTTCATCTGAATTCCTCTTTTCCCGTAACACAAAATATTTTCTTTTGAGCCATGCTTGGGTTGCAGATTTTCACATGAGAGGGTATGGTGGGGAATAGTTTGTTAATGACAATAAATGGGTAAGGGTGCCACAGCTTAATACCTTTATTAGCAGTAAAACTTGGTTTTGTAGCTGCTATTGTTTTCCCCACTTTATAGATGAGAAAACTGACACTCAGATAGTTTGAACTGCCCAAAACCAAACAAGTAGTGTAGCCCTGGATACTTGGTGGAACTGCCTTCAGTCAGGTCTGTTTGCCTCTAGCCTGTGTCTCCCACCACAAAGTCTCCCAGGGCCTGGTTTAACCACCCGCCCCGGAAGAGCAGGCCTGCCTCACTTCACACAGGTGTGGGTAGGAACTGAAAAGCCCAATCAGGTTTGCCAAGGACTCTACAGGTTGCCATTGTAAAACAGAGAGAATAAAAGGAAGCCACACACTAGGCTGCACCCACTCACCGACAGACCTCACCTCAGAGGCAAGGTGAAAGGTTCTCCTGGTGCTGAGATAAGTGAGAATGCTCCTTCTGGGGACAAGGACTCAGCAGCAACTCCCGGTGAGCTTTCCTTTTTACAGAACTGGGTGAGGGACATGTTTCAAGGTAAAGGAGTTTCCCATTTAGTACAGAAAATAGCACTTTTAAAGTGCTTACAGAAAAGCCTAGATCAAGAATATAATATAGTATAATAGACTCTATAACATATTCCCTAATATATTTTCTCTAATATAGTCTCTATATATTTTATATATAATGTATTCCATACATAATTTATTTCCTGTATAATATGGTCCATGTATAATTCCCTTAGTATGTTTCCTCAAGACAACAGTAATCATAACTATCCTTTAAACAATAATTTTGCAGATGTTTATTGTATATCATATTTCAAAAAGAATAAGATGCACCTTAAAATGTATGATTTGACATTATACAGAAGATTGTAAATAAGTTTTGACATAACAAAAAGAAAACTAAAAACAGGCAAGTAAAATTGAAGCAGAGACAGGTTATATTACCCCATCAGTTCAGTTGCTCAGTTGTGTCCGACTCTTTGTGACTCCATGAACTGCAGCATGCCAGGCCTACCTGTCCATCACCAACTCCTGGAGTCCACCCAAACCTATGTCCATTGAGTAGGTGATGCCATCCAACCATTTTATCCTCTGTTGCCCTCTTCTCCTCCTGCCCTCAATCTTTCCCAGCATCAGGATCTTTTCAAATGAGTCAGCTCTTCGCATCAGGTGGCCAAAGTATTGAAGTTTCAGCTTCAACATCAGTCCTTCCAATGAACACCCAGGACTGATCTCCTTTAGGATGGACTGGTTGGATCTCCTTGCAGTCCAAGGGACTCTCAAGAGTCTTCTCCAACACCACAGTTCAAAACCATCAATTCTTTGGCACTCAGCTTTCTTCACAGTCCAACTCT
>SJYV01003225.1:2206863-2225345 GCA_006410875.1 Neotragus pygmaeus
GGAGAAGGGGATGACAGAGGATGAGATGGGTGGATGGCATCACCAACTCAATGGACATGAGTTTGAGTAAAGTCTGGGAGTTGGTGATGGACAGGGAGGCCTGGCGTGCTGCAGTCCATGGGGTCGCAAAGAATTGGACATGACTGAGCAACTGAACTGACTGAACATCTAGCCCAGCACTCGGTAAATTCTGATGTGTGAGGCAGCAGACTGGGGGAGATCCCAGGGGAAGCAAGGTCAGTCCACTGGACCTTTTTTCAGCCTGTTTCCGGGTATCACTCAGGTCTCTCCTGCTGCATGCCGGCTGCCCGCCCCACTGCGGAGCTGTTGCCCCCACCACACCTGCACGTTACAAACCTCTGCCCAGTCTCAGACCTGCATCCTCCAGTAGCCTGAACCCCTCCTGTGTCTTGAAAACCACCCCATTCCATTTTCAGGTCCTTTTAAATCCTAGCCAAGTGAGGACCAGCTGAGTGCATATATTTAGGATTAGATATGTATTGTACTGAAAAAAAAAAATGCACAATCTGAAACTTGAGAATTAGGTTTTACTTGAGGGACAAAACTGAGGACTTAAGCCTGGGACACAGCCTCTTAGATAGCTCTGAGAAGCTGCTCCGAAGAAGGGAAGGGAGGAGCCCAGAATATTATATGAGCTTTTGCAACAAAGACCAGGTAGTCAGAATATCAAAAAATGATTGTTAATTAAAGAAGTTACAGAGTTTAGCACTTTGCTATGTATGAGAAGATGCAAGAGTCTGGGCTCATTGAAATCATTTCTTTGATGTGCACATCAGCTATCTAGAGCCAGTATCTTGTGCTTTCTCATCCTGAGTCTTCTCAGCATGCATTGTTGAGGGACAGGGGTGGCCGCAGTTGCTGATGGCTTGATGGTGGGCATCCTGTTTCTATCCTGTGTTCCTTCAGGGCTCACCATTGACATGGCTGTAACATGATGGCTTGATGGCTGCGGCATCCTTTGTTTACTAATATGGCAGGCAATATTTTTCATTCACAGTATGTTAAGGCAAATCACAATGCAAAGGCAATCATCATAGAGAGTGATGCTTCATTCTCCATAAAAGAGACTCTTCTAACCACAGGGCTGACTCCCATCCTGGCGTCAGCTCCTTCAGAAGATGGAAGCCACCGGGCAGTGAGAGATCCCCTTGGCCTCTACAAGTTGGATTAGATGGCTCTGAACTTGCTTCCAACTTCTCCAGAATCTAATGGCTTCTAGGGGAAGCTGTGTTGCGGTGTGGCTCTAGCCCAGCCTCACTCCACCCTAGCAATCGTTTCACAGGAGCTTTTTGGAGTTAACACCCTAAATCAAAAGTGTGGCTGCACGTGGGAGAATTCCCCAGGCCTGCTGCAACAGAAGTTGGAAAGACTTTTAACACACTTTAATTATACGTGGAGAAGCCATCAGCCTCATCTAACCTCACCTCCTGGGACAACCTGGCTCTCTATATAGGTTCTTTGCAAAGCTTCTTTTTTTAGGTTGGTGTTTAAAGGTTTTCACTCCAAGCATGGAGTTGGATCTCTATTTTTTTTTTTAAGTTTAAAAGCATTTTTCAGTGAATTTGAATATTGGGAAATGTCTGAACGTTAAAGCAGCCATAAGCTTAGACTCCTCTGATACCACAGTCCTTGCCCCCCTCCCAATCCTCCTGCCAAGATAAGCAGCGAGGCTGGAAGAGGAAGAAGGGGAGAAGAGAAAGCAATTCCTCAGTTTGTGCTCTTCCTCCAAAGATGCCTGTTTCAGTACAGTCAGCCCTACTATCTGGTGTTCACATCTTCAGATTCAACCAACTGTGGATTCAGTGAACCATCTATGGTAAATATGGTTGGAGGGACCAAGAAAGTTCCAAAAAGCAAAACATGAATTTGCCTAGAGCTGACAACTATTTACATTGTATTTATAACTATTTACATAGTATTGACATTGTATTAGGTATTATAAATAATATAGAGATGATCTCAAGTATATGGGATAATGTGTGTAGGTTATGGTCTTCCCAGGTGACGCAGTGGTAAAGAATTCACCTACCAATACAGTAGATGCAAGAGACGCAGGTTCAATCCCTGAGTGGGGAAGATCCCTTGGAATAGGAAATGGCAACCCACTCCAGTATTCTTGCCTGGAAAATTCCAGGGACAGAGGAGCCTGGCAGGCTACAGTCCATGGGGTCGAAAGAGTTAGAACTGATCATGTGTGCACACACAAATTAAACATACCATTAATTTTTTTAATGCATACCACAGTTGAAGAATTATAAAATCAAATACTTTTAGGGAGCAAATAGGTAGCATACACATTTCAAATGACAAGTGTTATTTACATCAGCGAATGGGTATGTTTGTGGCAACCAAGAGACTGTATCTTGGAGAAGAAAATGGCAACCCACTGCGGTGTTCTTGCCTGGAGATGCCCATGAGCAGAGGAGCGTGGTGGGCTACTGTTCATGGGGTCACAAAGAGTCAGACACGACTAACTAAGCACGTAAGCACAAGAGACTATAAGCCTGGCCTGAAGGCATTCAGATTCTATTTTTAAGAAACCCTAACTGAACAAATAAAGTGTGTCCTCAGCCTCAGTTACCTGGAGGCAACATTTAGTCACAGGGACATCAAATGTTACTGGTTGGCTAGGAGGGCCTCACAGATTTGCCTCCAGCTCTCTAGCAACTACTGTAAAAAGAGCAAGTTAGCCAGTTCACAGGGTGGTGAGATCAACACCAAGCAGTTATTCAGAACTGCACATGCTGTGGAGACTAAGATAGAAAAGAGATTTCCCCTGAGAATCTCAAAGAAAGAACACAGAAATGTAATGAACCGAGGTTAAGACAAATTCCCTGGGCATCTATCTGTCTCATCGCATTGCTCAACGAGGCCCTTCATTTCATAGCACAGTGTCACAAAAGCAGTTCCCCTAAAGAAAATTGGGTCCAGGGAGAGACAAAGTGGTGCAGAGTGAATGACTGAGGCAACACACACACAATTGGTGTTCAAAGGAGGGCCGCTAACTAAGGATCCACCAGTAGGGAGAGGCTGTCTAAAGGCTGCGGGGCAGCAGCTTATGCTTTTGGAAAAAGGGAGTTAGATTCTTGCCTGATACGTAGTGGATGCTCAGGAAATTTTGCTGCATGGTGAGTAGGTAGAGAAGAAAGCTGCAGGCATTTCAAGGCCGAAGGTCTATAGAGGATATTCTGGGGAATGATCTGGCTGGAGGATATTAGTCAGGGCTTTCTTGGTGGCAAGTGGTAAAAATCTACCTTGACCTTGATTTGGCAAAAATAGAAATGTGTTGACAGCATAACGGAGTGTGTCCCATAATCAAAAGAAAGAGCTGACCATCAAGCAGAAGGAAGGTAGACTGAAGGTGTGCCTCTGGTGGACCCAAGATGTATGGCCCAGACTCCTTTCAAGGAAGGATGTGTTGTTCCAGATGCTGGCAATGTGGTCCGTAGGGAGCCTTCAGCTGTCAGCTTCCCAGCTACAGAGTTGCCTCACCCAAGAACATGCTCTTCCCTGGGCAGCCCACGTCCAGCGACCAGTCACTGGGAGTATAAAGCCCAGGCCATCTTAGCCAATGCAGGACAATTCTAAGGGAGGACATACGCTACAGAGCTCTCTGGGGTCAGCCAGAGCTTTCTTAGAGCTGCCTTGCAGTTCAGTTTGGCCCTCTATGAAATCCTGCTTCCTCCCCTCCTTTCTATAAGTGCTGCTTCCTACTCAATGTTCTCCACCCAACTCCATCTCAGGGCCTGCTTCCATAGAACCCAACTTTTGATGTCCAAAGAAATATATAGAACCAGGGGCTCAAAGGCCACCAGGATGCTTTTTGTCTCTCATCTGCCTTTCTCTCTGTGTCTTTGCTTCTTCTCTGTGTCTGCCTTTCTCTCTGTGTCTTTGCAAAGTTTTCACCCACAGAAAAGGAATGATTGTTATTGTGTTGTTTGCTTTTTTAAAAATGTTTTAAACCCCAGGAAAGGATAATGAAGAGCCTAGCTGGGGTCAGGTGCCCAACTCCAAACAAATCAACTCTAGCCTGGATGTCCAAGCATTCTAATTGGCCAGGCTTGAGTCAAACCCTGTTTCTCAGGGATAGGATCATATAGGAACAAACGTGGCAGCTGTAGAGCCATGGGTTTCGGGGAGGGTTGCTGAGCAGAAAACTGATGTCCTCTTCATTTAATTTTAGAAGGTGTACTTGAGGTTTTGAGTATGAGAGATAAGACGTTTTTACCTAGTTCATTGATTTTCCTTTTTTAAATTGGAATATAATTGCTTTACAATGTTGTGTTAGTCTCTGCTGTACATCGAAGTGAATCAGCCATGTGTGTACATGTATCCCCTCCCTCTTGGATCTCCCTCTCACTCCACCCCGAGTCCCATCCACATAGGTCATCACAAACCACTGAGCTGAATATCCTATGTTTTATATCAGCTTCTCACTAGCTATCTGTTTTACACATAGCTATATACATATGTCAATCCCAATCTCTCTATGTATCCCACCCTCCAGTGACAGATGAATGGATAAAGAAGATGTACATATATACACAATGGAATATTACTCAGTCCCTAACAGGAACAAAATAGGGCTCTTTGTAGGCATGAATGGATCTAGAGTATGTCATACAGAGTGAAGTTAAGAAAAAAACAAATCTGTATTAATGCATATATGTGAAATCTAGGAAAATGGTACAGATGAAACTACTTCCAAGGCAGGAATAGAGACACATAGTTCATTGGTTTTCAAAATAAAACAAAAAGCTTGAAACAACAGGACTCTTTCAAACAAAATTTAACTTGGGAATATCAACATAATTAGTAGATAATTATGGAGCCCTTGATTTGAGAGGGAGCAGGAGGCCCAGAATCCGGTCTCTTCAGTTCAGTTCAGTTCAGTTCAGTCGCTCAATCATGTCTAACTCTTTGCGACCCCATGAATCGCAGCACGCCAGGCCTCCCTGTCCATCACCAACTCCCAGAGTCCACTCAGACTCATGTCCATCGAGTCAGTGATGCCATCCAGCCATCTCATCCTCGGTCGTCCCCTTCTCCTCCTGCCCCCAATCCCTCCCAGAATCAGAGTCTTCTCCAATGAGTCAACTCTTTGCATGAGGTGGCCAAAGTACTGGAGTTTCAGCATTAGCATCATTCCTTCCAATGAACACCCAGGACTGATCTCCTTCAGAATGGACTGGTTGGATCTCCTTGCAGTCCAACGGACTCTCAAGAGTCTTCTCCAACACCACAGTTCAAAAGCACCAATTCTTCGGTGCTCTGCCTTCTTCACAGTCCAACTCTCACATCCATACATGACCACAGGAAAAACCATAGCCTTGACTAGACGGACCTTAGTCGGCAAAGTAATGTCTCTGCTTTTGAATATACTATCTAGGTTGGTCACAACTTTCCTTCCAAGGAATAAGTGTCTTTTAATTTCATGGCTGCAGTCACCATCTGCAGTGATTTTGGAGCCCTGAAAAATAAAGTCTGACACTGTTTCCACTGTTTCCCCATCTATTTCCCATGAAGTGATAGGACCAGATGTCATTTGGTCTTCCCTAATTCCATTTCCTGGCAACTGAAGAGTCACTTCATTATTCACTTATTTTAGTAATTATTATTGGACACTTATCCTGCCCCAGATATTGTGCTAGATCCTGGAAAGACAATGGCTAAGTGAAAATAAACACAGCTTTTAGTTCTGGAGCATACTAAGTATATTCCTTGGAACACAGTTTGAAACCCACTTGTTCTGGGCCATTTTGTGGGACTAGGGAAAAGGAGAATATGGGGTTGAGATAGAGTGACATAGTTAAAGAGATGCTTTAGAAATACTGTCTTGCAGGCATTAGGTGTGGTCATTTTGATTTGGTGAAGATTGACATGTTGATTAATTGGGAGACTATTACAAAATTCATGCCAAGACATGAAATGTTGGGTTTAAATTGCAGAAAAGGCAGAGGAAATGAAAAAGAAGCATGGATACAAGAAATATAATGTAAGAAAAATTGATGAGTCTTGGTGACAGCCTCTTAATGGATCTGACTAGTGTCTATTAATACATGATATTAAAACAGACCCACGTACACATATACATACTAGGTACCCCCCCACACACACATGCTTTTTCCACTCAATCAAATGTGCAATATATTCTCATCCACATCACTGCACTTACATATTAATCATTCATGCATTCTTGACAGCCCATTTCACTTCCATTTTTTTCCAGCACCCTGACCACTCACACATAATTCTCATGGTTCCAAGCACAACACACTCTCCTGATTAAAAGCAGCCCATGCCCTTCCTCATGTCTTTCTTGTATTCAACTGTAATCTTTATTAAATTCCTGAATATTTACAGTTCAACTAATATCAACTACTCCTTTCTTTAGCCAAGATATTGTTCTCTAATTTCTCAGGGATTTATTTTGTGTTGTATGAAAACCTTTGAAATATTCCTTTTATATGTTTTAGGTTCACATACAGTTCAATGTGTAATTATATGAGATATGTTCCATTTTGGGGGCAACGTTGTGATGATGTATTTTTGAAACATCTTTGGGCTGAAAAATGCTTGCTTACCTATGCTGTTTGTATATTCATCTTGCAATTTACATTTTCTAAGAATTTTATGAAAAAGTTTCTTATTAGTCATTACTCCAGTGTCCAACTCCACTTATATTCCACACATTAGGAAACAGAATCCTGGAAAGGTTAAGACACTATATCCTGGACTTTATTTCAGTCCTATATTCTTTCACTACTAGAAGATTTTTTAATTTAATTTTTATTTTATATTGGAGTATAGTTGATTTATGTAATGTTAGTTTCAGGTATACAGCAAAGCAATTTATATAGATAAATAAATATATAATATATATATATATAAATACATAATACATATAAATATATAATAATATAAATATTATAATATATATCCTTTTTTTTTCAAATTCTTTTCCCAGATAGGTTATTACAGAATATTGAGTAAAGTTCCTTGTGCTTTATAGTAGATCCATGTTGATTATCTATTTTATATATAGTAGTATGTACATCGGAGAAGGCAAGGGCACCCCACTCCAGTACTCTTGCCTGGAAAATCCCACAGATGGAGGAGGCTGCAGTCCATGGGGTCGCTAAGAGTTGGACACGACTGAGCGACTTCACTTTCACTTTTCACTTTCATACATTGGAGAAGGAAATGGCAACCCACTGCACTGTTCTTGCCTGGAGAATCCCAGGGAAGGGGGAGCCTGGTGGGCTGCCATCCATGGGGTTACACAGAGTCGGACACGACTAAAGTGACTTAGCAGCAGCAGCAGCAGTATGTACATGTTAACCCCAAACTCCTAATTTATCCCTCTCCCCACCTTTCCCCTTGCTGCTGCTGCTGCTAAGTCACTTCAGTCGTGTCTGACTCTGTGAGACCCTATAGATGGCAGCCCACCAGGCTCCTCCATCCCTGGGATTCTCCAGGCAAGAACACTGGAGTGGGGTTCCATTGCCTTCTCCGACCTTTCCCCTTAGGTAACCATAAATTTGTTGTCTAAGTCTGTGAGTCCATTTCTGTTTTGTAAATAAGCTCATTTGTATCACTTTTCGATTCAAGTGATATAAGATATTTCTCTTTCTCTGACTTATTTCACTTTGTATGATCTCTAAGTTGATCCGTATTGCCGCACTGTTTCTTTTTTGTAGAAGAGAGCAATTTTTACTGGTCACGGAAGCGATGGGCACAGGCAACTCACTGGGAGCAAAGGTTTACACTTTTTTCCTGCTGCGAAGTCTCTTTTGAGCTGTGTATTAAGAGTTTTGTGTGTTCCTAAATAGCCACTTACGTTGCAGGCTACTTGCAGGTGGAAACTGCATGTTATGTGTCCTGATGCTTCACATGCTACTTTATTGGGCACAAAAACTCTAGACCACATTTTATTATTTATTTGACAAATATTTATTGAGTACCTAGTATGTTCTAGACACTAAGTGTTTGTGATATAACAATAAGTAAAGAAGACAGTCTTCACTCCCAGGGAGCATATTGTCTAACAGGAAAATAAGACATTGAACAAGATGATATTCAATAGGCAATAAGTGTGATGAGGTTTACAGGAGAGGTGCCAAGTCTAACTGTTAGAGACCACCACCCACCCCTCCCCTATTCTTNTAAGTAAAGAAGACAGTCTTCACTCCCAGGGAGCATATTGTCTAACAGGAAAATAAGACATTGAACAAGATGATATTCAATAGGCAATAAGTGTGATGAGGTTTACAGGAGAGGTGCCAAGTCTAACTGTTAGAGACCACCACCCACCCCTCCCCTATTCTTCCCAATCTGCTTCTTTCCCTGCGCCACACCTCCCTGGATCCAGGAGAGAAACTGGCACCAGTGACACAAAGCACAGGGTGACTTCCATGACCTCTGTGTCTCTCTGGGTCCCATCTGTCGGTCAGCATCAGATGGCACCTCCAAGCAAGTGTTACTGGTGACTTGAGTACCAAAGTGACAGTGGCTCCCAGAAGGGAACGACTGAAGAAGACAAGCCTGCATGCATGCAGTCACGTGTGTATTCAGCAAGCATAGATTGAGAATTTATTCTGTACCAGGTACTGTGAGCAAAACAAACAGTCGTCACCACCAGTGGGCAGCATAAATGGTGAGGGAGACTTTTAAAATAATGTTTATTTTATATTGGAATATAGTTGATTTACAATCTTGTTTTAGTTTCAGGTGTCCAGCAAAGTGATTCAGATATACATATACACATATCTATTCTTTTTCAAAATTCTTTTCCCATTTAAGTTATTACAGAGTATTGAGTCGGTTTCCCTGTGCATGGAGTGGATTCTTGTTGGTTATCTATTTTTATGTATAATAGTTTTTCTATGCTAATTACAAACTCCTAATTTATCACCCCTCACCTTCCCCTTCAGTAACCATGCTCTAAGTCTATGAGTCTGCTTCTGTCTCGTTAATAAACATATTTTTTAAGATTCCACGTATGAGTGATAGCATATGATATTTGTTTTTGTCTGTCTGACTTCGCTCAGTATGACGCTCCCTAGGTCTGCCCATGTTGTTGCAGATGGCATTCTTTTCTTTTTTTACGGCTGAGTCTCCTGTGTATATGTACCGCATCTTCTTTACCCATTCCCCTCTTGATGGACATGTAGGTCACTCCCATGTCTTGGCTATTGTGAACAGTGCTGGAATAAACCCTGGGTGCGTGTGTCTTTTTGAATAATGGCATTACCTGGATATACGCATAGGAGTGGAACTGCTGGGTCATACGGGTAGCTCTGTTTTCACTTTTCTAAGGAACCTCCAAGCTGTTCTCCACAGTTGCTTTAGGTATAAGGTTAGGTGGTTCATTTGAGATTTTTCTTGTTTCCTGAGGTAAAACTATATTGCTATGAACTTCCCTCTTAGGACTGCTTATAGGTTTTGGATCATCATGTTTTTGCTTTCAATTGTCTCTGGGTATTTTTCTGTTTCCTCTTTGATTTCTTCAGTGATTCATTGGCTGTTTATTAGCATATTGTTTAGCCTCCGTGTGTTTGTTTTTCAGCTTTTTGCCTTGTAGTTGATTTCTAATTTCATAGTGTTATGATTGGAGAAGATACTTGATGTGATTCAGTTTTCTCAGCTTGACCATGGCTCGCTTCCCCAGGACAATAGTAATCACAGCAATCCATGAAATAATTATTTTGTGGATGCTTATTCCACATCATAAACATATTATACCTTACTCATATCATTTGTATTAATAAACTCCAAGTGGATTAGGTCTCTAAATGTAAAATAATGAAATCATACAAGTACTAAAAGAAACCACAGGTAAATTCCTGTTTAACTTCAGTGTAGGGAAGGGCTTTGTATGGATGATTCAGAACCCAAAGGCAATAGCATAGATGCTGTAATCTAGTTAGTGAAAGCGTTTCTCACAGGGGTAAGGGTTAGAAATTCTGAAACAACTTTCTACATACACTAGAATTTAACAAATAAGTAGATAAATTGTAGGTAATGAAAGCTGTGTTTCTTATTGTTGGGAAAAGAAGTTATAAATAAGGGCAAATGAATATTAGAATAAACTCTGTGATTTGGACTCTAATCAAAGGTATCAGCATAGATTCATGGGCTTTACTATATATGTAAACATATAAATACAGAAATATATATATATATTTATGTTGTTTCATAATATATTTTCTAGCTCTGTCTGCTGAGAAGGCCTAGAAGCAATAATAGCCCAATACAGAGGAGCCTGGCATGCTATAGTCCAGGAGGTCACAAAGAGTCAGATGTACTCAGCACACACACCAAAGAATAATGAACACACTCATTGCCCAAATCTTGATCTCTAAAAACACAAACTCTTAGGAGAGCAGTTGATTTCAAATTGGGGGCAGAATAAACACAAGATGATCCTGGAACTTATACCTATGTCTCCATACAGGCATAATAAATAAATGGGAGGATGAGATTACCGTCTTTCACAATAAACTCCAATTGATAAACATGGAAGGAAAGAGGAAAATAATAGAATCACCATTAGACAAACATCAGAGAAATTGCTTCAGACAAGACACACTGTTGGATGCCAAAATTACTGGGTAAAAGTTTGAGGAGGAATAGAATTTGCATAATCTGAAAATGTCTCTCCCAAGATGCTTATTAATTACAAAAGGAAAGGTAATAACTTGACAGTGAAAGAACTGGTCAGACACCAACTTAACCAAGTAATCAAGGTAAAAATATCGGCAGCAATAGGACATATCGACATCATCGAACCCCTTGATAGGATGCACTGAGAAAAGATAAGAAAGCATTTTTGTAGTATTCTTGCCAAAAATGCATAGCCTCAATCTAATCATGGAAAAATAGCAGACAAATCCAAATTGAGTGACATCCTACACAGTCACTGATCAGTACTTGTCAAAAATACCAAAGTCAGAAAAGATAAGGAAAGATCAAGGAACTGTTACAGATTAGAAGAGACAAAGAAGTAACAGCTGAAGAGAGGGTGGGATCATCATCAGGATCCCTGGTCCAGAAAAAAGGACATTAATGGGAAAAATTGTTGTTGTTACTGTTTAGTCATTCAGTCATGACATTCAAACAGGGTCTGACAGCTGAGCTGCCAGTATAGTGCTGGTGATAATACTCTGTTCTTGATCATTATACTATGTTATATAGGACAGTTATCTTAAGAAATGTNATTAGAAGAGACAAAGAAGTAACAGCTGAAGAGAGGGTGGGATCATCATCAGGATCCCTGGTCCAGAAAAAAGGACATTAATGGGAAAAATTGTTGTTGTTACTGTTTAGTCATTCAGTCATGACATTCAAACAGGGTCTGACAGCTGAGCTGCCAGTATAGTGCTGGTGATAATACTCTGTTCTTGATCATTATACTATGTTATATAGGACAGTTATCTTAAGAAATGTAGGGTAAGGGAACTCTGTATGTGGTTGCAACTCTTCTGTAAATTTAAAATTCCTTTAAAAACTTTTTATTTTTTTATTTTTTTTTTATTTAATTTATTTATTTTTAAATTTAACTTTACAATACTCTATTGGAAGGACCCCCATGGTAGACAGAGGAGGCCTTTACAGATTAGGACTACCCAGCAGGGCAGGTATCGCGGTCCTTGGCAGTCTGTGGCCTTCTGTGCCTCTGAGCATACACAGAGTGTCAGCCTGAGCCTGTCACAGTGTTGAAGAGCATTGCCTCAACTCTAGTGGGGCTGGAGTAATGGCTGAACCCTGGGCTTCCATGCTGGCTCAGTGGGTAAAGAATCCACTTGCAATGCAGGAGACGTGGATTCGATCCCTGGGTAGGGAATATCCCCTGGAGGAGAAAATGGCAACCCACTCCATTATTCTTGCCTTAAAAGTCCCATGGATAGAGGAGCCTTGCAGGCTACAGACCCTTAGAGTCCAATGCTACTAAGCACGCATGCAGGCTCACATTTACCATTATGCATCATCATGGACCTTGAATAATAAGAACCTCTTACTCCACTACTGATTTATAATGAAAGACCATTTGACCTGAGCTGAAATTTTACCATAAAAGGATTTTACTAAGGAAAAAAAAAAAAAATACTTAGCTCATTTTTTATGTTAAAAAAAAAAATGTGTTGCAGCATTATATATAATAGCCAATGTGTGGAAAAGATTAGTGCCCAAAGCTAAGGGACTGATTAATAAAACTTATATTAATATATTGGAATGCCAAAGAGCAATTAAAAATAATATTGTAGACTATTGAATAAAAATCTGTCATATTCCCCAAAAACTAAATAAATAGGTTAAAAAATAACATGTGTGTGAAAAGTGTGTATATATACACACATGTATTCTATTTATCAATATACTTATAGATAGAAAGATTGAAAGAAAATTTGAAAGAATGTTCTCTAAAATGGTAACAGAAGTTTAGCTGGTGAAATTAAATTTTTTTCCTTCATTTTAAAAAAATTTTTCTGCATTTTCTAATATTTCCATAATGAGCATACATTCTTTTCTAATTTATAAAAATGTTATTTTAAAAATAAAAGCAAGGAGACTTCTGGTTTTAAAATGGAGGAGTAAAGACATCAGTGTAACTTTTTTTCTGCAAAGTTGCCCTGCAGCAAGAAGCAGGATAATAGGAACAAAGCTCCACCTCTGACAAAACTAGGAAACAGCTAGATATCTGAACCAAGATATATGAGGAAGGGGATTCTCAATGCACAAACCACCAGGGAGGCCAGTGAGAAGACAAGGCCAGGACCCAGCTGGAAACGCAAGCTAAGGCAAAATCTTAGAGCACTGTTCTCCTAAGTAATGGGAGACCCTGAGGAGAGAAGCCAGCAGTTCCTTGTTTAAACAATAAACATGGAACATGCAGGCTTGTAATGGAAGCTTCTTTGGTCCTCATTTGTCAGCTTGGAGAAGCAGGGAAATGGGCTGAAAGCAGAACCACACAAATGTGACCTTTTTACTGGAAGCAATATGTGGGTGAGATGAAGCAAAGTGGAGAAGATGTAAATCGCCAGCTATCAGCTTTTCCTAGCAGTGAAAAAACAAAGGCAAAAGCTACTCTTGTGCGTGGCCACATATATTCATTCATGCAAACCTGAGGGATGTTTTACTACTGTTATCAGTTAACATAATGCTCAGCTCTATAACAGAAACCACCACCTCCCAACTTTAATATGACAGATGGCTATTTCTTTCTCATTTAAAGAATTTGAAAAATAGTGTTTGTACAGCATCTTCATGGTCTCATAAGGGAACCCAGTTCCTAACTTTCTGCTCTGCTTCCTTCTGTACCTGGATTCTGTCTTCAAGGTATCTCATGGTTTAAGATGGCTTCTGGAACACCAGTCATTACATCTAGATTTCAGGCTACAGCAGTAAGGAAGAAGGCCTTATTCTCCTCTCACTTTTAAGGAGCTTATCTGGAAGCCACACTCAACACTTGCTTTACATCAGTAGGGCTTAGTCTATCTGCCTGGCCATAGCCAGCTATAAAGAAAGCTGGGAACTTTAGAGTTTTGGCTGGGCACGATGACAGTGAACAGAATCTGGTTCTTATTATTACAGAAGAAAGAAATGGATGCTGGAGAATACAGTTAGTAGTTTCTACCACAACTGTGAAATGTTATAAAGAAAGAATTCTTTATAACTCAAAAATACAACCTTGTTTTGTCTCTATGAACCTCCTGCAAGTAGCTAGTCCAGAAAGAACTGAATCTTGTTCAGAGGTAACAAGTCATTAAAAAGGAAACATAAAAATATAAAAACATTACAAGAAAAAAAAGGAAAGAAAGAGAAAAAATGGCAAATGAAGATCATTTAGCAAAAATTGCTATCAAGCAGATAAACTTATGATCAAGCATATTGCCATATACCCCAAGAATTTAATGACTTTTAACTATCTTAAAGCAGAGTGCAGCAGTCAAAGAAGGAAGGAATAGATAGATATATTGTGAATACTGTAGGGTATACTGAGGATGGGGGGTAAAAAATGAGCAAAATAAAATAAATTTGAAAAAAGACAGCACCGTAAAAGCCAAAGTTAGACTAAAATGTGTATAATTGGTCTTTTTGGATTACAGATGTTCAGTTCTGTATACAAACAAGATAGCATTAAAAAAATAAAAAAGAATCAAACATAGTATTCCCAGAAAATAAATATTAAAAACTGACACCTGGAAGTTACTGGATTTCAAAGAAAAGTATCCTTTGGGCATCCAGACAAAAAGGCCCAATCTTGTAGGTAAAGGAAGGGTGGATGGGAATGAAGTTGACCTCTGACATCCCCACAGCATCATTTAATATTAGAAGATGAGGGAGCAATGCCTACAAACATCTTGTTGATCAAGGAGTTAAAACCAGCTAAAGCAGGGATCAGAAAACATTTTCAGTAAAGGACTAGTAGTAAATACCTTCAGCTTTGTGGTTCATGCAGTCTCTGTCACAACTCTACTCTTGTGCCTGAGAGCAGTCATAGAAAATATATAAATGAATGGGTTTTGTTGTATGCCAATAAAACTTTATTTACAAAAAGCCAACTGGATGTGGCCCATGGGTCATAGTTTGCCAACCCCTGAGCTAGACCTTCACTCAAGCATAAAGGTAAGAAAAAATTATGTTTGAAGTTGTGAGATCTTCAGGGATACAGTCCACATAGTCTAAAGTGTTAGATGATAAACTTCAGTGGACAAAAAAGATACATGAAGAAATGGAAACAAGAGCTCTGGCAAGAAATAAAAAGCTAAAATATGCTCTACTACCTGGAAAATGAAAAAAAGAGACATACCTTCCGGCTCTTTGGCAGCAAGTGCCTTAGAAGCTCTGTGACGTGAAAGGATAATTCCAGAAACCAAGACATCTGTTGAAAGCCATAAAAGTTGTGATCAGTTCTAAATAAAGAAGGTGATGTCACATTCACAGAGCCCTTTTGAAAACCTCTCACAGTTCACAGGGATATTTGGATTGTTAACCCATAATGACAGATGAAGGTGGAAAATGAAAGAGTTGAGTGAAATCAGAGGTCCTTGTTCTCAACTGCTCATTTAAATCCCCCCAGGCATTTTTCTTTTTTTAATGTCTGTTCCTGAGACCCATCTCAGACTGCTTAAATCAGGATTTCTGGAAATAGAAGAAATTTTTAAGCTCCCCAAATATTCAGCTATGGGTTTTCCCCATGACTCAGCTAGTAAAGAATCTGCCTGCAATGCAGGAGACACAGGTTCGATCCCTGGGTCAGGAAGATCCCCTGGAGGAGGGCATGGAAACCCACTTCAGTATTCTTGCCTGAAAAATTCCATGGAGAGAGGAGCCTAACAAGCTATAGCTTATGGGGTTGCAAAGAATTGGACGTGACTGAGCAGCTAAGCATGCAAATGTTCAGCTATGCTGCTGTGTTGGAGATTAAGATGGTTTGGGGGATACGTATCAATTTAGACATTCTATGATTATATATGTGAATATAAAGAATTCTCCTAAACTTAGAAGTCTGGAAATTGCTACACAAAAGAGGCTAAACTACTTAGTTAATTTTTAATGTATGTTTCTATAAAAGAACTTTAAATTACAGTCCTTGCTGGGCCAAGTTACAGAGGCTTTTCAAAAGAAGCTGATAATTACTTGTGAATGAAGAAAGAAATATTTAACTCCTTCTGACATTATAGTCAATTCTTTATTTTAAAAAGAAAATTGTCCCTGTCCAGTAACTTATGAAATGTCAAACGTTCCTCATTTTTGAAAGTCTAAGGCCCTTGGGATGGTTCTTTGTTTGCTTTTAAAGACCACTTTAAAAAGTCTGGTCCTTAACCCATTTCTTGAATCACTCATTTCCAAAAATTAGCAAAGTCCAAGAGAGATGTAAACACATCAAGAAAAGTAAATGAATCTCAATGGAAAGTTTTTTTCTTAGAGAAACCAGATGATCACTAGTGATTAGAGTAACAAATAGTACCAATTTACCCAGCAACCTTGATGGATACCTGTTACTCCTGAGCAATTTTTCCTTTCAGTCTCAGATAGAGACTGAGAGGCAATACATTATAGAGGCAATACATTATATGGTAACTAGTAGAGGCAATACATTATATGGTAACTCTGCCATTGATGTTAATAGTAATAAATGAGCTGTATTTCTTCATTAGAGCAGATATAAGAACCCAGGCTTGGGAATATGCTAATGATTAATACTGTACCCTCACAAGAGGGGATTGAATCTGTCACAAGAATGTGTGATTAGAAACCAGTCTTCATCTGTAGTGTTGGAGGAGGAGCTAACTTATGTAATTTGGTCACAATTAGTATTTTTACAGAAGGATGCCAAGAGATATTTAAAGATAAGTTCTAGAGAAAGAAACTGGAGTTGAGAATAGAACTGTAAGAGTCTGGGAATCAGAAAGGACTTGATAAAGATGCTGAGAATAGCAGGTCCATGAATCAGGGTCCCAGGGATCAAATCTGATCAGGAACAATAGGTGGAGGAAGAAAGCTGAGACAGGGAGGATTTGATATGACAGTTTTGCCAAGGAACTGCTTACTATTTCCTCCAGCTTTTATTGACCTTGTCTCACCATCAGGGTGTCTTAAAGCATTAAGTTTTTGGCACTCAAGTAGAGTTTGGAATCTATCGTTTTAAATGAAGTTTACCCTTACAAAGATTTCCTTAATTCAGATCTTTTGTTCAAACTGTTAAATTATTTTTTAAAAAAACATTTTTTTTTCAAAATCGGGAAGCATGGCTTTCAAAGAAAAATTATTTTCTAAGATAATTATCCTGAACTAGTATTATTTGATCTTCTAAGACTTTCATGCACTATATGGAAAATTAAGATCTACAGGAAACACAAAGATTAAATGCCAGATCAGTCAAATAAATCCTGTCAGTGGGGTGACGAATGTCACTGTCACATCTTTTTGACATCCGAGAAGGAATATGTGACAGCACTATAATAGGTATAACATTTATTTATTCAACATATATTTATTCAGTATATATTAGGTAGATGACATTATGCATGTCGCCCAGTCATGTGTGACTCTTTGACTCCATAGACTGCAGCACGCCAGGCCTCCATGTCCCACACCATCTCCTGAAATTTGCCCAAGTTCATGTTCATTGCGTCAGTGATGCCATCAGCCGTCTCACCCTCTGACAACCTCTTCTCCTTCTGTCCTCAATCTTTCCCACCATCAGGGACTTTTCCAATGGGTCATCTGTTTGCATCAGATGACCAAAATACTGTAGCTTCAGCTCCAGCCTCAGTCCTTCTAGCAAATATTCAGGCTTGATTGGTTTGGTTTCTTTGCTGTCCAGGGGACTTTCAGGAGTCTTCTCCAGCACCACAGTTTGAAGGCATCAATTCTTTGGCGTTCTGCCTTCTTTATGGTCCAGCTCTCACAACCATACGTGACCACTGGGAAGCCATAGCCTTGACTAATAGGGACCTTTGTCAGCAGAGTAATGGCTCTGCTTTTCAACACACTGTCTAGGTTTTTCATCCCTTTCCTGCCAACAAGCAATCATCTTCTGATTTCATGGCTGCAGTCACCATCCACAGTGATTTGGAGCTCAAGAAGAGGAAATCTGTCACTACTTCCACTTTTCCCCTTCTATTTGTCATGCAGTAATGGGGCCAGATAATGGCACCCCACTCCAGTACTCTTGCCTAGAAAATCCCATGGATGGAGGAGCCTGATGGGCTGCAATCCATGGGATCTCGTCGAGTTGGACATGACTGAGTGACTTCACTTTCACTTTTGACTTTCATGCATTGGAGAAGGAAATGGCAACCCACTCCAGTGTTCTTGCCTGGAGAATCCCAGGAATGGGGGAGCCTGGTGGGCTGCCGTCTATGGGGTCGCACAGAGTCGGACACGGCTGAAGTGACTTAGCAGCAGTTGCAGCAATGGGGCTAGATGCCATGAGCTTAGTTTTTTGATATTTAGTCTGAAACCAGCTCTTTCACGTTCCTCCTTTACCCTCATCAAGAGGCTCTTTGGTTTCTCTTCACTTTCTGCCATTAGAGTGGTATCATCTGCATATCTGAGGTTGTTGATGTTTCTCCTGCCTTTTTTGATTCCATCTTGTAACTCATCCAAGAAACACCTGGACTAACAGGCAAATTTGGCCTTGGAGTACAGAATGAAGCAGGACAAAGGCTAATTGACTTCTGCAAACACCCTCTTCCAGCAACACAAGAGAACACTCTACACATGGACATCAGCAGATAGTCGACACTGAAATCAGATTGATTATATTCTTTGCAGCTAAAGATGGAGAAGCTCTATACAGTCAGCAAAAACAAGATTGGGAGCTGACTGTGGCTTGGATCATGAACTCCTTATTGCCAAATTCAGACTGAAATTGAAGAAAGTAGGGAAAACCATGAGACCATTCAGGTATGACCTAAATCAAATCCCTTATGATTATACAGTGGAAGTGA
>SJYV01003225.1:2237428-2312445 GCA_006410875.1 Neotragus pygmaeus
GTGTTGACCATCTGGTGATGTCCATGTGTAGAGTCTTCTCTTGTGTTGTTGGAAGAGGGTGTTTGCTATGACCAGTGCATTTTCTTGGCAGAACCCTATTAGTCTTTGCCCTGCTTCATTCCGCATTCCAAGGCCAAATTTGCCTGTTACTCCAGGTGTTTCTTGACTTCCTACTTTAGCATTCCAGTCCCCTATAATGAAAAGGACATCTTTTTTGAATATTAGTTCTAAAAGGTCTTGTAGGTCTTCATAAAACCATTCAACTTCAGCTTCTTCAGCGTTACCAGTTGGGGCATAGAATTGGATAACTGTGATACTGAATGGTTTGCCTTGGAGATGAACAAAGATCATTCTGTCGTTTTTGAGGTTCAACCAAGTACTGCATTTCGGACTCTTTTGTTGACCATGGTGGCTACTCCATTTCTTCTGAGGGATTCCTGCCTGCAGTAGTAGATATAATGGTCATCTGAGTGAAATTCACCCATTCCAGTCCATTTTAGTTCACTGATTCCTAGAATGCCGACGTTCACCCTTGCCATCTCTTGTTTGACCACTTCCAATTTGCCTTGATTCATGGACCTGACATTCCAGGTTCCTATGCAATATTCTTTATAGCATCGGATCTTGCTTCTATCACCAGTCACAGCCACAGCTGGGTATTGTTTTTGCTTTGGCTCCATCCCTTCATTCTTTCTGGAGTTATTTCTCCACTGATCTCCAGTAGCATATTGGGCACCTAATAATCTGGGGATAGTTTTCTGTGAATATGGTTTCAGTGTGTCTAACCTCTGATGCACTCTTGCAACACCTACTATCTTACTTGGATTTCTCTTACCTTGGACGTAGGGTATCTCTTCACGGCTGCTCCAGCAAAGCACAGCCACTGCTCCTTACCTTGGACGAGGGGTATCTCCTCTCCGCCGCCCCTCCTGACCTTCAGCGTTGGATCTCACTTAATTCTTACAGTAACCCTAGAAGAATGATATAATTAGAATTTCCACTTTGCAAGCTGAGACTTCAAGAGATTTATTAACATACCCAAGTTCGCACAGCTAGTTAAGTGTGAGAATTTAGATTCAAATCCGGAGCTGTCTAAATCCAAAACCTATGGCAAAAGTGACTAAACTGTACATCCTTGATTGTGGAGAAAGTGGGAACAAGGAACATTTTTTGAGAGGGAGACATAATCAAAACTTTCTGGAAGATAAAATATAGGGTCAATAAATTTCCTGGAAAAGTGAGAAACTGATAGCCGGAAGGCGAGTTAGGAAGGCATTAGTTCAGATGACGGGCACGAGGTCAATGACAGTACAGAAAACGGGACTGATAAGGACATTGGAAAGGGAGAATTAGAGGAACTTGGGGATCATTTTCTCTGCTGTATAACAAATTAAGGCAAACTTAGTCACTTAAAGCAATATACATGTATTATCTCAGCTTCTATGGGTCATGAGTCTGGGCATGAGACCCAGCTTAGGTAGGTCTCTGCTCAGGGTCTCACAGGCTACAGTTGAAGTGTCAGTTGGTCTGTGTTCTTATCTGGAGGCTGGATTAATTCTTTTCTGGGAAAGACTCTACCTCTAAGGTCACCTGGATTGTTGGCAGAATTCATTTCTTTGTGGTTATATGATTGAGTTCCCCATTTACTTGGCAGCTATCATTGGGGAACACCTCTCAACTGTGAGAGGGCTCTCAGACCCTTGCCACAGAACCCCTCCCCTCAGTGCACTGCAGCTCGCTTCTTCAAGGGCAACAGAAGAATCTCTGCTGCCCTCTCTGGGCTCAAGGTCAGGGCTACTCGGAGTAATCCCCTTTTGATTGACTCAGAATTAACTGACTAAGGACTTTAATGACATTTACAAAATTCCTTTGTGTGTTGTCGCTTCAGTCTGTCTGACTCTGCAACCCCATGGACTCTAGCCCTCCAGACTTCTCTGTCCACGGGATTCTCCAGGCAAGAATAGTGGAGTGAGTTTCCATGCCCTGCTTTAGGGGATCTTCCCAACCAGGGTTCAAAACTGCATTTCCTGAGTCTCCTGCATTGACAGGTGACCACTAGTGCCCCCTGGGAAGCCCTGTGCCAATATAATGTAACCTAATCATTGGAGTGACATCCATCTATTCATAGGTCCTCCCTACACTCAAGGGATTATTGTGACGTCCCTGGTGGTCCAGTGGTTAAGATTCCACACTTCCACTGCAGGGGCATGAGTTCAATCCCTGGTCAGGGAACTAAGATCCTACATCCCACATGCCACATGATGCAGCCACAAAAGTAAAAAAAAAAAAAAAAAAAGGCAGGGGGGAAAGGGATTATAGAGAATGTGTTACACCATAGGATAAGAATCGGGCCTGCCAAGTTGCCTACCATGTTTAACAGCTGATTTAATACAGGAGACTGAAATCACTCAATGTTTTTAGCCTGAGCAGTGAAGAGAATAGTGATGTCACTAGCTGATTTGACANAGGATAAGAATCGGGCCTGCCAAGTTGCCTACCATGTTTAACAGCTGATTTAATACAGGAGACTGAAATCACTCAATGTTTTTAGCCTGAGCAGTGAAGAGAATAGTGATGTCACTAGCTGATTTGACACACAAGAGAAAAAAGTTTTAATGACAAATATGAATCTTGCTAGGAACTGTCCATCTTGAAGTATCTGCAGTATATCCATTTGTCCTAAACTAATTGCATCAGTTTCAACAGCATCTAATGTTTTATTAAATGGTGTGGAGGAGTTTCTGACATCTGGAAGTGATTCTATCATAAAGTATACATTTTTTAAAAATGTTGCAAATGGCCAAGAACTTGAGAATCAGTTAGCAAGTTGATTATGTTTTAGATTTGTGTCTTCTTTTTAATCTCAGCAACCAATCACAGAGAATTTTTTAAATTGTTTTGATAAATGTGTCTTTTAGACTCTGTTATTTCTGAGAAATAGCCAAACATCTTTTTTCCTCCATGAATGTTTATCTTAAAATATATCCAGTAATAGCCAAATGAGTTGTTAAGCAAGCAGATAAATGAAACACCCCCAAATAACCAAGGAAATAGTAGGGTTAGTGCTAATAAAAAGTAAAATATGTATTCTACACTCTCATTTTAAACTATCTGAATTATTCCATGGTGTTGGGTTTAATGCACATCACATGTTCCCTGGCACACAGTGAAATGCAAAATATTATTTCTTGGCATAGTGTAGAAAAGAAACAGTTACCAAGTATCTTCCTAATGCCAAGCTCTGTGCTAGAACTTTCACGTATGCTGTCTCATTTCATTTTAACAGTCCTCAAGTGAGGATAATATCAGCCTTATTAGATAAGGCAGCTAAGGCTGAGAAGTCAAAACTTCACCCAAACTAGGCAGTGGAGATAGGTTTCACACCTAAATTTATCTTATTTTTCAGGTCTTATTCTTTCCACTATCAGTCTTTCTTCAGTTCTCAGATTAGCTGTAACTTCATCTAAGAAGCCTTCCCTGACCACCCACTGCATCTTCCAAGACTGTGTTAGCTGCACATTCCCATCACCGTGTTTTCCCGCACAACTGATTAGCGTCAAAGTTCTCAAATTCTATGGCTTCTCAGACAGAATCTAAATTCCACAGGCCAAGATCCAAATTCCAGCTTGGCACTTGCTAAGTACATGAACTTGCAAAATTGACTAAACCTCAAGCTCTTCACTAGTAAAATAGGAATAGTACTAGACCCTGGCTCAAGGCATAGTTGCGAGGATATTTAATGAATTTAAATCCTTATTATTGTTATCATTATCCTCATAAGATGCTGCTCCACTTATTATACTGGGTTGCAGTTGCTTATTTATTTTTCTATATTTCATTCTAGATAATAAAAATCACCCCTTGTACAGAGCCTGAATCTTGTTAGCTGTGATTTTCCCAGAGCCTATCACGGTACCTATCCACCACATAGCTGGCACTCAAAAAGTTCTGCTGAGGGAGGGAGAGAGGAAGGAAAGAAGGAAAGAACACTGCTCATTAGATAGGTGTCCTTCCCTTTTCCAAGCACAGCCTTAATAAAGTCATGAACTGCCATGTTCCTTGCAGCATTATTCGCAATATGGAAGCAAATTAAGTTTCCATCAACAGATTACATACAATGGAAAACTACTCAGCCATGAGAAGGAAGAAATCCTGCCATTTGCCACAATATGGATGCAACTTGAGGGCATTGTGCTAAAACTTAAAATAGAGATACCATATGCTCCAGCAATTCCACACCTGGGTAAGTATCTGAAAAAAAAAAAAAAAAANGCATGGCTTGGCTTCACTGAGTTAGACAAGGCTGTGGTCCTAGTGTGATTAGATTGACTAGTTTTCTGTGATTATGGTTTCAGTGTGTCTGCCCTCTTGCAACACCTACCATCTTACTTGGGTTTCTCTTACCTTGGACGTGGGGTATCTCTTCATGGCTGCTCCAGCATAGCGCAGCTACTGCTCCTTACCTTGGACGAGGGCTATCTCCTCACCACCGCCCCTCCTGACCTTGAACGTGGAATAGCTCCTCTAGGCCCTCTGGCACCCGTGCAGGCACTGCTCCTTTTAAGTTAAGCCACATTTTAGCCTGAACTCACACCAGTGGTCATGTTGCTTCTCTTGCTCTAATCTTATTGGCTTGCTTTTGGATCTTGGAAAGCATTAGTTTCCTCCTTCCTCAGGGCTTTGCAAGGGCTGTTTCTTCTACTTAAAATGCACTTCCTTACTCACACTCACACTCCTAGACAGTCTCCAGACCAGGAAGTGCTGTTTTAGGTCCCTAATGGCATTAAGACATAGAGAGATAGCCCTGAGCTGTAAGGTCTTGGACCAAATTCTATCAAGCTGTGTACTTTGGGTGACTTCACCTTCTCTGAAAATTAATTTACTTATTAGGAAAACAGAGCTAAAAATGTCAACTGCACCTCACCCACAGAGATGTCAGAGAATTGCATGATACTGCAGTGAGAACATGCATCAAATAGTACAAGGCACTATCTTTGGAAACCTCCATGAGAGCCTTTCTATTACTCAGCCCAAAGCTCCCTCTCAGCCTTTCCTCACATTCTCTTTCCTCTTTATGGTAGGGGCCAGAGATTCAACCTGCTTTCCTCTCCTGTGATAACTGTCACCACCCACTCCATCCTTTGAATCATGTTGCTTCAAGTATAGTTGCTCTCCCTACCCACAATCATATTTGCTGACCTCAAACACACAAGTTATTTGACTGCTAATTAACTCCAGGAAACAAACGGAGTCAACTTGGCATTGTGAGTCATAGAGCTCTGGAAACTTTTTATGGTTCTTCATCCATGTTTCATTTCATAGTAACTGAAACACCCTTGAACCTCTTTCTTCTAGCTTCCTTCTCAAGATGAAGCTCAACAAAACTTCTTTACCCTTTGACCCTGATAAGAGCAAAACACTAAGATCTTTTCCTCCAGGATGCTCTTCTTCCTTGACTGAGAATGTCATCCAAAAAGAAAGATAATCTCTTTGTCCTAAGGTATAATTTGCCACTGGAAGCCTCCAGCTCAGATAATTCCATGAAATTTCGACCCACAAGGGAATGGTCTGAAAGAAGAGATAAAACACACAGCCTGTGTGCTCCCACTACCCAAACCAATACCCACACGCACATGGCTAAGTGAACACAGTGCTCTTTCTAGCTGATCCCAGTCAGGTCCCAGAGTTCTACTCAGGTGAGTCTGTTAAACAGACATCATCAAGCAAGAGCTCAGTTGGTAAAGAATCTGCCTGCAGTGCAGGAGACATGGGTTTGATCCCTGGGTCGGGAAGATCCCCTGGAGATGGAAATGACAACCCATTCTAGTATGCTTGCCTGGAAAATCTCATGGACAGAGGAGCCTGGTGGGCTGTGGTCCATAGGGTCACAAAGAGTCAGGCACGACTGAGCAACTAACATTTACTTTACATCAAGCAAGAGCTGGCAAATGAGATAAAGCCAATTAGTTGTAAACACCTCTGAGGCAAAACCTTTCTTCCAAAGTTCATTCTTAAAGGCTTGGAGCAACCGTGTCCATAAAACCTTCTGTTATGCCAGAATTGGAAAGTGCCTCAACTCTGTAATTTGTACTTACTTATTCTAGCCCCCTGGTGTCCAGTTCAGGTTGGTCGATTTCGTTAAGAAAAAATTATTAAATGGAGCGATTCTCTTTGAGTTGACAACTTATAGGCTGGGATGACCCTTAGGAGGTGACTTGGTCTTTCCAGGTGGCTCAGTGGTGAGGAGCCAATGCGGGAGACACAAGAGAAATGGGTTCAGTCTCTGGGTCAGGAAGAGCCCCTGGAGTAGGAAATAGTAACCCACTCCAGTGTTCTTGCCTGGAAAATCCCATGGACAGGGGAGCCTGGTGGGCTGCCAGCCACAGGATCACACAAAATCAGACAGAACTGAGCATAGCACACACACACCAAAGCAGTTTTGTGTTTTCTTTCCTGTGATTGCTGTTTAGGTGCCAGGAACAGAGGATTTTGCAGCCATCCTTGAGGACCTGCACAAATCTGCTTTCATTTCCTTCCTTGTTGGCTGAATCAGATTCCACTTGGGTATTCATAGGGTTTCATTTGCTCTGATTAGGCATCTCCATTCTGATTGGTAGGTGCTAGGCTATATCACTTTCATGCATTGGAGAAGGAAATGGCAACCCATTCCAGCGTTCTTGCCTGGAGAATCCCAGGGACGGGGGAGCCTGGTGGGCTGCTGTCTATGGGGTCGCACAGAGTCAGACACAACTGAAGCAACTTAGCAGCAGCAGCAGCAGGCTATATCTGATGCTGAGTATTTTGAATAGCACTCTTGTTTTTCACACTTCATAGAAAAGGATAAGGGAAGGGACTCCTCCTTACCGTCAAGGAATGAACTACAGTTTGTATAAGTCAATCTAAGTGACATCATTCCCCTTGTCAGTGATTGGTTTAGGTTTTACCAGTAGCCCCATTCTAACCAATGAAAGAATAAGTCTAATGAGGAAACTTTCGGAAAATGTCTTCATTCTTAAAAAAAGATGTCTTATAGGATTCACAATACAGCTGGTGGATTGAATACATGTATTCACCACTGGTTCCTTCCAAAGCCCCACTGAAAGGACAACAATGAGGTACTTCCCTGGCTGTGCAGTGATTTAAGACTCTGTGCTTCGAAGTCAGGGGGTTCTAGTTGAATCCTTTGTGGGGAATTAAGATCCCACATGCCATGTGGCTTGGTCAAAAGTGTCAGGAAAGAAAATTTCTTTAAATAATAAATCTGCAAGAACAAGGAAAGTAGGGTAGAAGGCCAACAAAATTTTAAATGATAAACATTTAAAAGTAGGAACCCACTGCAAATCTAAGAATCCTAAGAATCCTAAGCCATTAGTGGAGAAAGTTGAGAAAAAAAAAAAATCAGTTTCACAAGAATTCTCAAAAACATCAGAAAAAGGAAGAAATTCTGGTCACAGAGGTAAAGACCAGGCTGAAAACAAAGGAAGTTTGAAAAATCTGTTAAAGGGGGGGAAAAGACATCTAAAATCCCCTCTGTACATCTAATTACCTCTTCCAATACTAACAGGTTACTTTCCAGGGGGAGACAGAGAACCTCTCATTTAGGGAACACCAAGAAAAGTTGAAGATGGAGGTGAAGTGGGGCATACCAAGGAAATAAGTGAAATTCCACATACTCATTATTGAGATCCTCAGACCTCTTCCAAGTAGTGTTCCCAACATGCTGGTAGCAGAATTATATCCTCCAAGCAGGATTCTTCTCAGGGTAATTGATCTTGCCAAGAAAAGGGGGAAAAAAATAAAACACTAAAGATCGTATTATCAAGGATTCCTCTAGTAAATCTTCCCTGCCAGATCACACAACATTGAAGTTCTCAGTTAATAAGATCCAGTTATGTGTAAAGAATTTCAACTATCTTTTTCGCAGCCCGCTCTTAACTAAGCTTAGACTGTAAAGGATCATAAGAGAAAGTCTCTAACATGAAGAACAGAGTCTAAGGCAAATATGGAAAAACAGTTTGGAAGAGACAGCTATGATACAGGAGAAAAAAAAGTCAAGGAACTATAATTGATGTCCTCGGAGAGGTAAGAGTGTATTTTGCATCTAGATACAAAGAACAAAATGCTCTTTTTTTTACAAAAGAGATGAGGGAGAGATTCAAAGAATAAAAAATACCTCTTGAAAATTAAAAATGAGAGAATGTTTTCAGTAAAAGCATTAGATTTTAAAACTGAGGAAGTCTTCCTAAAAATAGGTCAAGAAGTGAAACCAAGGTGGACAGAGGAAAAGCAATAGTAGAAGAACAAATGTGCAGTCAAATAATAGAATTCTAGAAAAGAGAAGGCAAGCCTGGCGGGATATGAAATGAAAGAATAACTTTTTTAAAATCCCATTATCGGAGGTTATAAGTTTCCAGGGTGCTGTGCTGTGCTGTGCTTAGTCACTCAGTCGTGTCCAGCTCTTTGTGACCCCATGGACTATCACCAGCCAGGATCCTCTGTCCATGGGGATTCTCCAGGCAAGTGTACTAGAGTGGGTTGCCATGCTCTCCTGCAGGGGATCTTCCCAACCCAGGGATCAAAGCCAAGTCTCCCACATTGCAGGCAGATTTTTTTTTTTTTTACCATCTGAGCCACCAGGGAAGCCAAAGAATACTGGAGGGAGTAGCCTATCCCTTCTCCAGAAAATCTTCCTGACCCAGAAATTGAACCAGTATCTCCTGCATTGCAGGTAGATTCTTTACCGGTTGAGCTACCAGGGAGGCTCAGTGTCCTACTAAGTGCCAGATAATAAAAATAGGCCCATACTGAGACATTGACACATCATCATGAAATTTCAAAGCACTGGGGATAAGGAGAGTATTTATAGAGGTGGAGGAAATCATATTACATATTAAGGAACAAGAAACAAAATGACATTGGATTTCCCTACAGTAACATAAGAAGCTAGGAGGTTGTAGAGTCTTCAAACCTCTCAGTGAAAATTACAAACTTTGTACCCAGCCAAACTATTAAATATTAGAACACAACAAGATATTTGCAACTGTTCAAGGTCTTAAGAAATGTATTTTCCATGTACACTGTCTCTGAAAGCTACTAGAGGATTTTACTCTACCAAGAGAATTGAAGACAAGAAATCAGGGAAGCAGGGTATTCAACACAAAAAATAGACCCAGGAGACTCCAGGATGATGGTGGAGACAGACTTCAGGATGGGAACTGGGTGGGGGAGCCTAGAGAGAAATTAGTCTATATTGGTGCCATTTAGGAGGTTCTGGAGGATATATCTCTGAGAAAATAAGGTTGATAAATGGTGCTGTTAAAGTAATCTGGCATCAATGATGGAACAAGCCTTTGCCAAAATCCAAGATGTTGTGTATAGCAAATAGCTATACTATATATTCTGTCTTTATAAAATGAAACTCTGTCTATGATGACATCACAGAACCATCCCTAAAAACATCCTGGTCTCCAGACATTGTATTATGTGAGATAATAAATAGTCCCTAGCTTAAATCAACTTCAGTTGGCTTTTCTATTCCTTGTGGCCAAAATCATCCAACTGATACAGAGACTCAAGTTTCTTCAGGAGAAAGGGGGTGGGGTGCTTGACAATAGTCTGGAAAAAGCATCATGAATTAGGAAGCTCTCTCAGTCACGTAAACACTCTTATTAATTTTCTCTCTTCCATCCCCTTTCTTTAGCCATCATTTCCTCTGCTTACTCATTGCCTGCTTTTTTTTTTTTTTAAAGTAAATGGCTGGTCACAACCTTCATCTATTTAATGGCTTCTTTTCAATTTCTGCTGCCATTGTTAAAACGCATGTTTTCTATTGTTTTCTTTTTTGCCATTTATAGTTGTTTTATTCTTTTTAAAATTTTATTGGAGTATAGTTGCTTTACAATGTTGTGTTAGTTTCTGCTGGATAGCAAAGTAACTCAGTTACACATGTACATATATTCACTCATTTTTAGATTTCCTTCCCATTTAGGTCACCATAGAACAATGAGTAGAGTTCCCTGTGCTAAACAGTAGGTTCTCATTATTTATCTACTTCATACGTAGTAGTGTATATATATCAATCCCAATCTCCTAATTCACCCCCGTCCTCTTTCCCTCCTTGATAACTGTGAGTTTGTTCTCTACACCTGTGTACTTATTTCTGCTTTGCCAAATAAGTTCACACTGTACCAGTTTTCTGGATTCCACCTATAAGCAATATTATACGATATTTGTTTTTCTCTTTCTGACTTACTTCACTCCATATGACTGTCTCTCAGTCCATCCACATCTCTGCAAATGGAACTATTTCATTCCTTTTTATGAGTATCATTCCATTGTATATATATGCCACATCTCCTTCATCCACGTGTCTGTCGGTGGACATTTAGGTGCTCCTATGTCCTGGCTATTGTAAAGAGTGCTGCAATGAACATTGAGGTACATGCATCTTTTCAAATTATGGTTTCTCTGGATATATGCCTAGGAGTGGGATTGCTGTGTCATATGATAGCTCTATTTTTAGCTTTTTAAGGAACCTCCATATGCTGTTTGTTCTCCATAGTCGCTGCACCAAATTACATTCCCCAGCAGCAGTGTAGAAGGGTTCCCTTTTTTCCACACCCTCTCCTGAATTTTTTGTTTATAGACTGTTTGAGGATGACCCTTCTGACTGGTATGAGGTGATAACTCACTGTAGTTTAGACTTGCATTTCTCTAATAGTTAACAATGTTGAGCATCTTTTCATGTGCTTTTTGGCCATCAGTGTATCTTGTTTGGAGAAATGTCTGTTTAGAACTTATGCCCATTTTTTGATTGGGTCATTTGTTATTTTGATATTGAGTTGGTTGAGCTGTTTTCATATTTTGGAGATTAATCCCTTAGTTGCTTCATTTGCAAATATTCTAGCAATTTCTTGAGAAAGTAAATAGGATATGTCCAGCTCATATTTTAATGCCAGGCCACATGATGTCTCAGACTTTTCTGATTGGTTTCCCATGGTTACGATTCCTACCTCTGATCCTATCAGCTGGTGTTCCTGGGGGAACAGAAAATAGTCCCAGGGTCATGGTGACATAAAACTTGCCTCCACCCACCCACCATCTCAACAGAGATTATTGAGAGAAGGATGGAGACATTTCTTCTTAGAACAGGGCTGCAGAATAGGTTGACTTAATAAATCTCAGATAACTGATTGCCTTTTTGAGACAGAAAAAAAAGAGAGAGAAAGAGAATACATAAATTCCTTCTATGCTACCTCACAAGAAAGGCATTTTAAAGCCCAAACCACAACTTCCTGCTACAATCATGTTCCTGTGGCTTCATTGGAAATGAAATACAGCAGCTTCCCACCACTTCTATAATATCCATTCTGGAAATATTATACCCCTTGGGTAGTTTCATCTTCAGGCAAAAGAAATCCCATTTCCTTACACTGTCATTTTGAGGACTGAGGGAAAAAACTCATTTATCACATTTATAAAACTTACTTCCCCAAAATGAATGTATAGATCAGTTTTTATTCAAAAATCATGAAGGCATTATGTAAATGTCAAAGGCTATATTTTGTTATGTCATTTTTATTCATAGACTATGTACTGATGCAATTTCAATATGTAAAATCTTTTGTACTTGTATTGGTCATAAATACACAGACCATTTTCTGTGGTAGCCAGAGATTCATGATTGGTGATAGAATAATATATAGATTTACATATAGACATATAGTACATTATAGAGAGATATACCTACATAAAACTCATGTGGCCTTAAGTACATATAAACTTGATGATAGCTTAGTATATGTGTATCTACTTCTAGATAATGCAAACATGCCTTGTGCATATATAAGAGATTTGAGTGTGTATGTGTATATGTAGATATGTTGACAGAGGGTGATAAAGCAACATTTTTAAGGGGAAATATTAATATGTTCTAAAAGCATGTTATCATTATATTATTTGGATATGCCTTTAGCTCTGTGTCAGCCCCACAAAAATATAGAATCAGCCTAACGATGGGACCATGGCAGATTCATTAAGGCTTATTCAAGTGTTGGGACTCTCTCACTTGTAGCTTGTGTTAAGTCCAGTCTGTGGTTAGTAAAAGCTCCTGTTTACCAAGGCTCTACCAAATGTTAGGGACAGTGCCAAGGGCTTTTTATTTCATTTAATTTAGCAAAGAACAGAGGAACCTGGCCTATATCCAAGCGTGCTGAAATCTTCCCTTACATTCTCATAGTTGGTCCTCTCTCCCATCCGAGCTCCCATCACCCCAGACTGCCCCGTCACCGCACACCTGAGCTTGGCAACTGTGCTGTTCGGCTGGCCTCCACCCCTCTCCCCTGCCATTTTCCCCTCCTTTTGTCCCCACAGTGACTACTCTATGAGATCTCACATCAGCCTTTGAGTCTGGGGAGACAGACCCTGTCTTCTTCCCACAGTTCTTCCTGTTTTCTGTATGGGGGAAAGAAATCACTTGAAGAACACGGGCTTAGCGAAATCTGATTTCCACCATTCCTACTCTGGATGTTCTTGTTCTACTCTGTTCTAACCTGGTGTGAGCTTCATCATCTGGGAAGTTACACGAGTAGGCAGATGATTTCCGAGATTCATCTTCCAACAGTCCAATTCTGCCCTCTCCGAAGCTCACCCAGTCTCCACTCGTGGGGTGGTAGTGACTGTGGGGAGGTGAGATTGGGGAAGTTATCAGCAACTCCTCAAGGTATAAGCAGAGGCCCACCCCTTTGAGATACACCATTCCCTTTGAGAGAGGGGTTGTGGGGGCTATCTGGTTCCATCAGTTTGGGAATAAGCTGATCTCAACATACACAACCAAGGACTTCCCTGGTGCTCCAGTGGCTAAGACTCACTGCTTCCAAAGCAGGGGGCCTGAGATTTGATCTTTAGTGAGGGAACTAGATCCCCCATGCCACAAGGAAGGCCTGGCTCAGCCAAATAAAATATTAAAAATTTTTTTTTTTTTTACATATACAACTAAGAAGCATATATCAATACAAAGGAGTGAGACTATGTTCTAATTTTAGCCTATAAAGTTACTAAGGTCAGGCACTTCTTATTTCTTCATCTCACACAGGACAGGGATATGTCCTCAAACAATGCAGCCTTGAACGCATCCTTGGCTTCTTAGCTGATCTGAACACCAGTTGGTTTGGGAGAAGGGAGTGTGCTCATTTTTATTAATATGATTGTTTACATCAATTGCCCAGTCAATTAACACTACTGTGTTTTCTCAATCTAATGTTGAAAAACATTTTATAGGAAGATGTTAATGCTCTACCACCACATCCAGTTCTCCCACAGGACACTTCCCTTTTGTGTTTTAGAGTTTATTTTATTTATTTATTTGGCTGCACCATGTCCAGGATATCTGCTGTGGCCTGTGGGCTCTTAATTGTAGCATGTGAGCTCTAGTTTCCTGACCAGGCATCAAACCTGCATCCCCTACATTGGGAGGGCAGAGTCTTAACCACTGGACCACCAGGGAAATCTCCACTTTTGTGTTTTAAAGCAGAATACTATTTAAAAAAATAAAACAAAGTAGACATATATAAATTTACCAGTCCTCCTTATCTTTTCTACCCGTTTCTTCACTACAAAGATAGATGTATCTTCCAGGAGTGGGGCGTTGACAAGAGGAAGAAACTCTGTGAACAGGGCAGCTGTTCCTAATTATAAATCATTAAGGAAGAAAGCAGCCTATGAATTCAGAACAACTGCAAAAACCAATCATGGAGCATAAAATCCCATCTTTCTCTGTCTTTGCCAAATTAAGTCATTGTTCTAGACTTTCCATCCTAAATCAGGGTGATGTTATGGACCTGCCCATGGTTACCTTCAGAGAAAATGCTAAGTAGTTCAGTTCAGTTCAGTCACTCAGTCATGTCCGACTCTTTGTAACCTCATGGACTGCAGCACATCCCTGTCCATCACCAGCTCCCCGAGTTTACTCAAACTCATGTTCCTTGAGTCAGTGATGCCATCCAACCACCTCATCCTCTGTTGCCCCCTTCTCCTTCCACCTTCAATCCTTCCCAGCATCAGGGTCTTTTCAAATGAATCAGTTCTTCGCATCAGGTGGCCAAAGTATTGGAGTTTCAGCTTCAACATCAGTCCTTCCAGTGAATATTCAGGACTGATTTCCTTTAGGATGGACTGGTTGGATCTCCCTAAGCTGTTACTGTAAGGTAATTTTACCTGTGGAATCCATCCACACAGGTAACATATACAAAATTAGAAATGTGAGTTACTTTAAATACGAAGTCAGTGACTCCACAGAGCAATGTTTTCATATAAATCTCCTTTAGATTTCTATAACTGTGTTTGACTTAACAACATTTTTCTCATCATAAAAATAATATTAAGTTTTTTTTCTCATTATAAAAAGCAATCTATGCTTGAAGTAGAAAATGTTAGGCCTAGAAGACTATAAAAATCATCTTATTTCCCATCCTATCATCTTATAAATGTTACTATTTTAGAATATATTTCTCCACTTTTTTCTATTTATATAATGTCCTTTTTTACAAAGTACTCCTCACTGTACATATAACATCTTTCTTTCTCTTAATGGAACTGTATGCATGTTGTATGTATTAAGGCTTTCTCATAACCTTATTTTAATGGCTGCAAAGTAGCCCGTTAAATGGTTGTATCATAACTTAAAAAAAAAAAACCTATTGTTACACATTTAGGTAGTTTCCAATTTTTTACAATTAACATGAAAAACATGGCTTCAGGGACTCATGGTTGATAAATTTTTGCATGCATCCAGGACCATTTCCTCCTGCCCTGTTCTTCAAGATTGATATGCCAGGCCAAAGTTTGCAAAATTTTAATACTCTAAAAGTTATTCAGGGAAGATATGTTATACCAAGAATTTTGTTGTAAGAAACAGAAATGTTGTGCCAATTCTATTTTTTAGAATCTTGGATTCTTTGAGTAAATTAAAGGAAATTACTTCTGGAGAGTCTGATTTAAATGTCGTGGAGTGGAGCCCAGGCCAGACACATATTTTTTTTTTAGTTGTAGAGCTGAGTTTACAGTCCAGTTAGGGCTGAGGACCACTGGGGCTTCTTAATGAGCTCCTGATCTACCCAGGAATTTTACTTTCAGGGGAGAAGTAACTATGCTGACACACAATTTTTTATAAATCCCATAAAAATTAAAAAAAAAACATGACTAGGCCAGACATTTTTTTGAGCAATGCAACGATGAACCCTCATAAATGAATTTTATAGAACATCTTTTGTCTGGGTACATCCATATGTAAGCATACATACATTAAACATCCAAGTGACAGCAGTGATTGATGAAAAGAATATAAATTGCACTCCCCACCCCATCACCTTCCTACTTCAGAGTCCAAGAACAAATCTACAGCAAACACATGAAGTGACCACATTCACCTCTAATCTTGTAATCTTAGTTTTCAAGGAATTTTTTAAAAGGAATGGGTGAATAAAAAAATTAGAAAGAGACTTCCCTGGTGGTTCAGTGGTTAAAACTCCATGCTTCCAATGCAGGGGGTGTGGGTTCCCTCCCTGATGGGGGAGCTGAGATCCCACATGCCTCTTAGCCAAAAAAACAAAACATAGAATGGAAACAATATTGTAACAAATTCAATAAAGACCTTTAAAAAGAATGGTCCACATAAAAAAAATATTAAACAAAAAGCACTGGATGAGATCTGGCTACTTTTTCTTTAGAAGCTGGAGTGATCTCTTAGAACATTATAATCCTCATCATCCTAAAGAAATTAGATTAGCTTCCAGTCCCCTTTGACAGTAATAACTGCCACCCCATCTCCCCTCCTCCCACTGGTCCAGTCTACTGGGGATATTGATGTCATGTGACAAGTAATGCCTCTGCCCCACCCCTAGCCCTCTAGTAGAGTGTCTGTTCATTTATATCTTTAGTATTCTCTCATCATTTATCCCATTTGAGCTCAGGCATTTGTATTCAACTCTAAATACATCTCCAATTCCCAGTGAGAAGACTAGCCATGCCAGCTTAAGTCACATAAAGATCCANAATGTCCTTTTTTACAAAGTACTCCTCACTGTACATATAACATCTTTCTTTCTCTTAATGGAACTGTATGCATGTTGTATGTATTAAGGCTTTCTCATAACCTTATTTTAATGGCTGCAAAGTAGCCCGTTAAATGGTTGTATCATAACTTAAAAAAAAAAAACCTATTGTTACACATTTAGGTAGTTTCCAATTTTTTACAATTAACATGAAAAACATGGCTTCAGGGACTCATGGTTGATAAATTTTTGCATGCATCCAGGACCATTTCCTCCTGCCCTGTTCTTCAAGATTGATATGCCAGGCCAAAGTTTGCAAAATTTTAATACTCTAAAAGTTATTCAGGGAAGATATGTTATACCAAGAATTTTGTTGTAAGAAACAGAAATGTTGTGCCAATTCTATTTTTTAGAATCTTGGATTCTTTGAGTAAATTAAAGGAAATTACTTCTGGAGAGTCTGATTTAAATGTCGTGGAGTGGAGCCCAGGCCAGACACATATTTTTTTTTTAGTTGTAGAGCTGAGTTTACAGTCCAGTTAGGGCTGAGGACCACTGGGGCTTCTTAATGAGCTCCTGATCTACCCAGGAATTTTACTTTCAGGGGAGAAGTAACTATGCTGACACACAATTTTTTATAAATCCCATAAAAATTAAAAAAAAAACATGACTAGGCCAGACATTTTTTTGAGCAATGCAACGATGAACCCTCATAAATGAATTTTATAGAACATCTTTTGTCTGGGTACATCCATATGTAAGCATACATACATTAAACATCCAAGTGACAGCAGTGATTGATGAAAAGAATATAAATTGCACTCCCCACCCCATCACCTTCCTACTTCAGAGTCCAAGAACAAATCTACAGCAAACACATGAAGTGACCACATTCACCTCTAATCTTGTAATCTTAGTTTTCAAGGAATTTTTTAAAAGGAATGGGTGAATAAAAAAATTAGAAAGAGACTTCCCTGGTGGTTCAGTGGTTAAAACTCCATGCTTCCAATGCAGGGGGTGTGGGTTCCCTCCCTGATGGGGGAGCTGAGATCCCACATGCCTCTTAGCCAAAAAAACAAAACATAGAATGGAAACAATATTGTAACAAATTCAATAAAGACCTTTAAAAAGAATGGTCCACATAAAAAAAATATTAAACAAAAAGCACTGGATGAGATCTGGCTACTTTTTCTTTAGAAGCTGGAGTGATCTCTTAGAACATTATAATCCTCATCATCCTAAAGAAATTAGATTAGCTTCCAGTCCCCTTTGACAGTAATAACTGCCACCCCATCTCCCCTCCTCCCACTGGTCCAGTCTACTGGGGATATTGATGTCATGTGACAAGTAATGCCTCTGCCCCACCCCTAGCCCTCTAGTAGAGTGTCTGTTCATTTATATCTTTAGTATTCTCTCATCATTTATCCCATTTGAGCTCAGGCATTTGTATTCAACTCTAAATACATCTCCAATTCCCAGTGAGAAGACTAGCCATGCCAGCTTAAGTCACATAAAGATCCATTTACAAAAAACAGGAACTATTTGTGTCCAAAAATGTTGGCTTATATCATCTTCAACCATTTCCTACAGAAGACAGCTGCACTCCTGATTAATAATAAAAATAAAACCTAACATTCACTAAGTCGGTCATTTAATAAGCCTGGTCCTCTATGAAAGACATCCTGTGTATTCTTTTCAGTATTTACCCATTATCTACGTTATAGTGGAGGAAACTGAGGCTTAGAGAGGTCAGGACATTTATTTAAGGTTATGCATCTTGTAGGCACAATGAACTTAAGCAAGAGATCCACCATTTAACTTGAACACCAACACGTTTATTCACTACGCTTGTCAATATAGTGTCATTGAGGGTTAGCCATTATCCCTCTCCAAGATACCTTTTAGCAAAATTATTCCAACAATGTTCCCCTCAAATACTATTTAGAATTATATTAAAGGAACAATCTCTTTTATGAGAGTAAACCACAGAAACTTTCAGTGTTTTAGCAAAGATGGATAGAAGGATAGTGTCCAGTGAGGGGGAGAATCAAATATCCTTTCATGTGTACATATCAATCACAATATTTTTCTGCCAAAGGTCTTGCTTTGCCTTCAAAAGGCAGTCTGGGGACTTCCCTGGAGATCCAGTGGTTAAGAATCTACCTCTTGATGCAGGGACACAGGTCCAATCCCTGGTTGGTGAACTAAGATCCCACATGCCACAGAGCAACTAAGCCCATGCTACAGCTACTGAGCCCACACGCCATGACTAGAGAGAAGCCTGCATGCTGCAATGAAGAGCTTGCATGCCACGATCAGGCATGCCACAGAAAAGATCCTATGTGCTGCAACTAAGACCTGGCATGGCTGAATAAATCCATCAATAAATGTTTTTTAAATATTATTTTTTATGCTTGTCCATATCCTTGCACAAGCTTGCCCCATCTTATTACACTTTGCTTTTTGCACTTCACAGATATTGCATTTGTGTTTTTTTTTTTTTATACAAATGGAAGGTTCATGTCAACCTTGGATTTTCAGCAGATGGTTAGCATTTTTTATCATTAAAGTGTTTTTTAATTAAAGTATGTAAATTTCTTAGCACACTTAATACACTATAATATAGTGTAAACATAACTTGTATATGCATCAGGAAACCAAAAAATCATGTACTCACTTTATTTTGATATTCACTTTATTGTAGTGATCTGCAACAGAACCTGCAATACCTCTGAGTGTACCTGGACCTCTTCGTTCTGTTGATACCGAGTCTATGAATCTATCAGGGGCTTCTCAGGTGTCTCAGTGGTAAAGAATCTGTCTGCCAGTGCAAGGAGTTGAGGGTTGGATCCCTGGATTAGGAAGACCCCCTGGAGGAGGAAGTGGCAACCCATTCCAGTATTCTTGCCTGGAGAATTCCATGGACCGAGAAGCCTGGTGGGCTAGAGTCCACGGAGTTGCAAAGAGTTGGACACAACTGAGCAACTGAGCACACACCCATGAATCCATCAATACTACACTCATGCCCTGTACACACTGAATCTGTTGCCCATTTACTGCCAGAGACAGTAATGCCCTCTTCCCATAAATTTCTGGTTCACCCAGCTGCACAAAATCCACTTAGAAAAGGACCAAAATAGGCTGTGAGTATCTACTATATGTATATACTATACTTGTGGTGGAGAAGAGCATTATGTAAAGGGAAAAATATAAGAACTAGCAAAATACATAGTGGGAGAGGAAGAAAGCAGATTAAGCACAATCTTGGCCAAATTGCTTCATTTCTGAGTCTCAGTTTCTTCAACTTTCAAGTGAACAGGAAAGGTTAAACAAACTGGGTTCTCATTTCTTGTACATCTTTAGCATCTTTCATTGTCTGCAACACTGTCAGTGCTCAATTAGCAGTGCTGAATTGACTGCTAATTCACAAAAGAAAAAAAGAAAGGGATTGTTTCTAAACCCTAACACACATAATTATTACTTGGCTTCATGTTTTGCCAGAAATGCAAAGCTTCACTGAAATTCTAATTTAGCTTGGCTTGGTGATTTGAGATGAGAGTAATCTTCACACCAAAACCTTATTCAAGAATCCAAATTGAAGTAAGCCAAGTCTTTCTGAAGATGCTCCCTTACTTTTCATTCACTCCTAAAGCTATGTCCCTCTGGCTCTTACTCTGAAAGTCTTTTTACATTACAGTGATGTTCTAGTTGTCAAACACAATGTTGACTTTGTATCCTGCAATCTAATTAAATTCACTTACTAGTTTAGGAATTCATTTGTGGATTCCCCTTGGAATTTTCTGCATGGGAATCTTAGCATCTGAAAATATGCTTGCCTTTATTTCTTACGTTATACTGGCTAAGCTATCCAATACAATGTTGAGTGTTGAAAATGGATATCTTTCCATAGTTCATACTTTTAGGGGGAAAGGCATTCAGTGTTTCACCATTAAGTATGCTGTTAGCTAAGTGTTTCTCTCGGTGCCTTTTATTGGGTTACGAAATTTCCTTCTATTCCTAGCCTGCCGAGAATCTTTCTTATGAATGGATGCTGAATTTTGTCAAGTACTGATTCTGTATTTGATATGATTGTATGATTGTTCTCCTTTATATTCAGTTTCTTAATATGGTATTTTATGGAGCTTTACTGGGCTTTCCTGGTGGCTCAGAGGTTAAAATGTCTGCCTGCAATGTGGGAGACCTGGGTTCGATCCCTGGGTTGGGAAGATCCCCTGGAGAAAGAAATGGCAACTCACTCTAGTATTCTTTCCTGGAGAATCCCATGGATGGAGGAGGCTGGTGGGCTGCAGTCCATGGGGTTGCCAAGAGTCGGACACGACTGAGCAACTTCACTTTCTTTCTTTCTACTGCATTTATGGTCATGAGGTATATTTGGCCTGCAGTGGATTTTTGTTTGTTTTGTTGTAGTACTATCTTTGTCTAAGTTTGGTAACTTGGTAGTGCTGGCCTATAAACTGAGCTGAGAGTGTTCTCCTCTAATTTCTGGAAGAGATCGTATAGAATTGGCATTAATTCTTCTTTCAATATTTGGTAGAATGTGCCAGTGCAACCATCTGTGCCTGAAGATTGCTTTTTTTGAAACTTTTATCTACAAATTCAATTTTTTAAACTGGTATAGAATTATTTGAGTTATCTGTTTCATCTTGAGTGAGTTTTGGTGGTGTGATATTTACAAGGAATTATTCTATTCCATTTATGTCAACAGAGTTGTTTTTAGTATCCCCTTAATACCTCTTTAATGTCTATGGGATCTGTAGTGATATTCCCCCCTCTTTCTCCTATTATTGATAATTTATGTCTTATCTATTTTTTTTCCTGTTAGTTTCGCTAAAGGCTTGTCAATGTTACTAATCTCAGCGAATCAATCATTGTTTTTTTATTGTTTTCCTCTATTTTCTGTTTTCAGTCTTCTTGATCTCTGATCTTGCTTTTATTACTTCCTTCTTTCTGCTTTCTTTTGATTTATTTTATTCCTGTTTTTCTAGTTGTTTTTTTTTCACATATGATAATATACATGTTTCAATGCCATTCTCCCAAATCATCCCACCCTCTCCCTCTCCCACAGAGTCCAAAAGACTGTTCTATACATCTGTGTCTCTTTTGTTATCTCACATACGGGGTTATCATTACCATCTTTCTAAATTCCATATATATGCATTAGTATACTGTATTGGTGTTTTTCCTTCTGGCTTACTTCACTCTGTATAATAGGCTCCAGTTTCATCCACCTCATTAGAACTGATTCAAATGTATTCTTTTTAATGCCTGAGTAATAGTCCATTGTGTATATGTACCACAGCTTTCTTTTCCATTCGTCTGCTGATGGACATCTAGGTTGCTTCCATGTCCTGGTGATTGTAAGTAGTGCTGCGATGAACATTGGGGTACACATGTTTCTTTCAATTCTGATTTCCTAGGTGTGTATGCCCAGCACTGGGATTGCTGGGTCGTATGGCAGTTCTATATCCAGTTTTTTAAGGAATCTCCACATCTTCTCCATAGTGGCTGTACTAGTTTCCATTCCCACCAACAGTGTAAGAGGGTTCCCTTTTCTCCACACCCTCTCCAGCATTTATTGCTTGTAGACTTTTGGATAGCAGGTATTCTGGCCAGCATGAAATGGTACCTCATTGCGGTTTTGATTTGCATTTCTCTAATAATGAGTGGTGTTGAGCATCTTTTCATGTGTTTGTTAGCCATCTGTATGTCTTCTTTGGAGAAATGTCTGTTTAGTTCTTTGGCCCCTTTCTTTGATTGAGTCATTTATTTTCCTGGAATTGAGCTGCAGGAGTTGCTTATATATTTTTGAGATTAGTTGTTTGTCAGTTGCTTCATTTGTTATTATTTTCTCCCATTCTGAAGGCTGTCTTTTCACCTTTCTTATAGTATCCTTTGTTGTCCAAAAGCTTTTAATTTTCATTAGGTCCCATTTGTTTATTTTTGCTTTTATTTCCAATATTCTGGAAGGTGGGTCATAGAGGATCCCGCTGTGATTTATGTTGGAAAGTGTTTTGCCTATGTTCTCCTCTAGGAGTTTTATAGTTTCTGGTCTTACATTTAGATCTTTAATCCATTTTGAGCTTATTTTTGTGTATGGTGTTAGAAAGTGTTCTAGTTTCATTTTTTCACAAGTGGTTGACCAGTTTTCCCAGCACCACTTGTTAAAGAGAATGTCTTTTCTCCATTGTATGTTCTTGCCTCCTTTTTTATTTAATGAAAGTCTAGGTTATTGATTTGAGAACTTTCTTCTTAGACAAGAATATAATGATATTTGTTTTTAAAAACTTTTATGGAAAGTTCTGTGTGGTAGGAAAATACTCAGACCTGGTCTTAGGGTACATCAGATTTAATTTGAACACAGCCAAGATATTGGTAAATTAATGAACCCATCACCTCATTTGAAAGAGGGGAACAAATTGATTCCAAATGGGAAAACTCTAGATAGTCCAATGCAAAATTAATTAGAGTTATAATAGATAAGAGTTGTTTGGGAGCAAAGGACAAAGCATTCTCTGCAGCAGAGTAGTGGCCTCTTCTGCAAGGCTTTCTATCTTTTTTACTAAAAGGCACTCTGGGAACCCCATGTATTATCTGCAGTCACATACACTCCTACTTTTACGTCTCTCCTACTAGGAAACACCCATATTCATTGTGAAAATGTCCATGGTATGTTGTTTGTAACTGTCTCAGTTGCACACTTTGTGATTCATTCAGTAACTATTAATAAATATTTCTGTTGTGTTTGAGGCTACAAAAGAATTACTTTAAACCTTATGTTTTAATAAATTTAAAACAGTTCCTTTGGGGGAAACACAATATGTATACAAATGAAATCTACATCAATCAGCAAAAGTCATCATTTATTTAAAACATACAATGTGTCAGACATTGTATGTACTGGGTACATACGTTTAATTTCTGCCACTATCCTATAAGATAGTAGTCCCCAACCTTTTTGGTCCCTAGGACCAGTTTTGTGAAAGACAATTTTTCCACAGACCAGGGAGGAGGAAGAGTTTTTGAATGATTCAAGGCCATTACATTTGTTGTGCACTTTTACGTCTATTATTAATACAACAGTTCCACCTCAGATTATCAGGCATTAGATCCTGGAGGCTGAGGACCCCTGCGATAAGTTATAGATAATAGGGAGGATAGTTTCCTAGAAAGAATATAGGTGTGAGAATCAGAAACCAAATTTGAATCTCTGCTTTCTCTCTTAACATGGCTAAAGCCAGCTACTTGAACTCTCTGAACTTCAGTTTTTTTAACTGAAAAATGAGGATAAAGTAACTGTGAGACTTAAAAGTGAGAATACATATATGAGAAGGGCCTAGTTGGGTAGGGGGTTTGAAGTCTAAAGTACTTTAAATGTCAGATCACTGTATATTAGCTATGAGACTATCAGCAGATTATTTATTCTGTATTTTGATCTCATATATAATCTTGGTCTTATTAGATAGATAGATAGGCAGATAGATAGAGACAGACGCATCATCTTCCCCTTCACCACAAATCCTCTCTGTTGGATGTTTTCATCTCAATTACTGGCAACCCCATCTGTCCATCCCCTCAGCTGTTTAGATCAAACACCTTGGAGTAATTTTTAATTCTCCTCACGACCCAGTCAATCTTAAAGCAAATCCCATTACTTCTACCTTCAAAATTTATCCAGACTTCTTCCTTCTCTACTGCCTCCACCTCCGTTGTCCTGGCCACCTGTCCTATTGACATGACTTCCTAACTGGTTTTCTCACTTCCACCCCTATCCTCCCATCCACTGTTCTTATCACACAGCCAGAAGGGAGCTTTTAAGCATCAATCAGATTCAGTTCTCCAGTGGCTTCCCACATCAGTCAGAGGAAAATGTATTATGCATCAGGTACTACTTAAGAGAAATAAGATGTAATCTGTGTCCTCAACTCATTGTGTAGTTTGGAAAAGAAGCCAGGAAATATATAAGAAATAACAGCAAGGTATTCACACACACACAAATATTTTACTTAGTGAGGAGGGAATTGTAAGAGGTTTAAAAATATATCTGATATGGTCAAGACAAAGCTGGCAATAACAATCAGAGAGAAGACTAATAGCGCAGTATGCATTTGGTGCAAAAGTTTCCCCATCCAATGAATCTAGGAGGTTGACCAAGATGATTCAAGAGTTCCTCTGACAGTGAGTCATCCATAATTTCATGATTGCTTTTGCCTGTGTTTGCCATTATGAAATGATCCTCACACTACCATTCCTAATATTAGAAGATTCCATTGTAACCAGTACAAATTGTTAGGCCAAGGAGTGGGTGTTTATGGTATGGGTTTATTTGTTCTCCAGTGGGCCTGGGTAACAGTGAACTCAGCATTTACTGGATAATAAACACATACTAGAACCTGCCCTAATTTGCTGAATGGGACTAAACAAGAGGTGTTTGGGGGCACATTCAGGGGAACTCGAGCTAGATGGGGAAGGTGAATAGTGATAGCTAAAGTGTTCCTGTATTATGAAAACAAAATTGCCCTTCTGGGTAAACATTTAGCAAACTGGCAGATTCATAACTCCAGTGTGCTGAACATGCCGATGGCAATAGCGAAAAGAAGCCTGGAGGACATGGTGCCAACCTTCAAACCTTCTTTTATGAGTGGAAACTAACAGAGGCAGCTCTGCTCCCTAGAGGTCTAACTCTCTGTAAGGCTGAGGATGGGACCTTCAGACACAAAGGGAACAGCTGGTGAAAAAACACGTCTTCTTTAAAGGAGCTCTTTGGAAAGTGAAAGGAATAGCTGATAACTGGTGGTACCTTGCGACTTTGTGTCCATTATCTCACCTACTTCTCCTTGTATCTCTGCAAGGAAAGTACTAGCATTTTCTGAGAAAACTGAGACTCAGAGATGAAGTGACTTTCCCAAAAGGCAGAAACAGAACTTGAATGCTGGTCTTTTCACTCCCAATTCTACACTCATCTTTCCCTACCTGCTGTGATGAAATTCAGGGAAAAAGGAGTTTGTAAAATTCTGGTCTAGAGTAGTGTTTCCCAGGCTTGGTGGCACATTGAAATTACCTGGGAATATTTACAAAACCTGATGCTGGGTGCCAACACTAGAAATTCTGTTTTGATTGGTCTTGGGTACAATCTGGACAAAAGGATTTATTTTCAAAGCCTCCAGGTGATTGTAAAGTTTAGTTAGAATTGAGAACACCTACAGGGAAATTATTTTAAACAACAGATTCCCCGAGCTGCAGTCCTTTTGAGTTAGAGCCCCGCAGGTGAGCTGAGGTAATTGTATTATTTTATGATCTTCCAAGCGTGTTTTAGTGAATAGGCAGATCTGAGGACTCCTGGTTTATCATATGACCTTTAATGCTATTCAAGGTGAGTAACACCTGAAGATCCAGGTACTAGTCCCACCTTGGTTCTTGTCCTTGTGCTCTTGGGAAACTGATTCATCAACAGCGTCTCTGTTGTTTCTTCACCTTAAAATGAGGCTGTCGATATTTGTTCCATCAATCTCTTTGAAATGTTCAAAGGAAAAGTATGAATACCCAAGTGTTTTAAAAGTTATAACACATCCTACCCTTGTAAGGCATTATTACTGCTCCCCACTGGTACTCTTGGCTTCCATCTCTAAAACTGACTGCCTTCCGAACAGGCTACCTTCATAGAAGAAGGATTCTCGTCTTTACAACCTACTCCCTTTTGCCTTCTTACAGCTCACAGAGAGGCGGCCTGTAGCTGAAGAGAAAGGTCACTGCCCGTTCTCTTCCCCATCGGAGGAAATAATACATAAAGGTCACAAACTTAGAGAACGAACCTGCGGTGACCAGGGGTAAGGATAGAGGGAAGGCGTAGTTAGGGAGTTTGGGATGGACATGTACACATTGCTATATTTAAAAATGGGTTATCAACGAGCACCTGCTATATAGCACGTGGCACTCTGTTCAGTGTTATGTGGCAGCCTGTATGGGGGGGGGGGGGGTACAGTAAGGGGGAATTCAAAGAGTTGACTCATTGGAGAAGNACACATTGCTATATTTAAAAATGGGTTATCAACGAGCACCTGCTATATAGCACGTGGCACTCTGTTCAGTGTTATGTGGCAGCCTGTATGGGGGGGGGGTGGTACAGTAAGGGGGAATTTGAGGTGGAATGGATACATGTGTATGTATACTGAGTCCCTTTGCTGTTCACCTGAAACTATCACAACATTGTTAATCATCTATACCCCGATACAAAATAAAAAGTTAAAAAAAATACATAGAGGAAGCTTGTTCTGGTGAGGGGAAATGGAAAGAGATGAGAATTGTGTAGCCCCAAGAGCCAGCATTTGTTGTCAAATGTATAGATTCAACAAAAGGACTGAAACGTTAGCCAATATGCTTTCCCAGCACTCAAATTCATTTCATAAATGAGACTGCCCATTACCAGTAATGTCCCATCCAATCGGAAGCATTCAGCTTATTCGCTGGGGCTATGCCAGGGTTTCCTGTGTCTAACTCTATAATAGTGATATTAGGAGCAACTAGGGGTGCAGAGGAGATACTTAAAGAAACAGTATATTTTTCAGATGCTTTCTCAGTTCAGACCCAACCTTTCCAATAGGTCACTACTCTTCACATTTTCAGAAGGATGACATAAGAGGTTTTAATCCTTTCAACCCTAGGGAAGATTTTGCAAATCACTAATGCCTGGTGTCCAATCCCAGAGATTCTGACCTAAATGTTTCCAGGCACCATCATGAAGTTTTTAAACCTCCAGGGAGATTGCATTGGGTAGTCAGTGCTGAGACCCCAAGGAGAAAAGGTGGTAAAATCTGAGTTCACAAAAGCCATATTTTTGAATAAATATTTTTCTATGATATGTCATTATGAATACCCATGTCATCTAAATTTATAAATTAAATAAGTAGACACTATTTCACGCATCTCCAAATTTTCTTTTTTTTTTAATTTATTTATTTATTTATTTTTTAATTTAACTTTACAATACTCTATTGGGTTTGCCATACATCGACATGAATCCACCATGTGAGCTTCCCTGATAGCTCAGTTGGTAAAAGAATCCGCCTGCAATGCAGGAGACCNTTATTTATTTTTTAATTTAACTTTACAATACTCTATTGGGTTTGCCATACATCGACATGAATCCACCATGTGAGCTTCCCTGATAGCTCAGTTGGTAAAAGAATCCGCCTGCAATGCAGGAGACCACAGTTTAATTCCTGGGTCGGGAAGATCCGCTGGAGAAAGAATAGGCTACCCACTCCAATATTCTTGGGCTTCCCTTGTGGCTCAGCTGGTAGAAGAATCCACCTACAATGCGGGAGACCTGGATTATAAAGAGAGAGATATACAGGAATATATATGATATATATGTATTCTTTTTAGATTCTTTTCTATCATAGGTTATTACAAGAGACTGAATAGAATATAGTTTCCTACGCTACACAGTAGGTCCTTGCTGTTTCATATTATTTTTAAAAGTTATTTGTTCTATTGTATTTGATAACTCTATGAAGAAAATCCTGGTAATTGTTCCCCACAACGAGGAACTACTGATATACCTGTCGCAGAAAAATACTACTGATCTCGGTTTAAATCTGGGCCTCCACATAACTTTTGAGTGAGATACTTAACCACTTCTTGTTGAAAAAAATGGAGATCATTATATCTTCTTTGCAGGATTGTTATGAGATATAAATCAGATAATGTCATTTGGAAAGCCAGGTACAGAGTATTTGTGCAACAAATTATAGTTCTCTCTTCCCCTCCCCAGAAAACAATTGAAAAGGTGGTAGTCCATCTGCTTTTCTGCCCTTCAGTTTCTAGGTACAAATGTCATTTGCAAGTTTCCACTAGGGGGTGATGGCTCAGTGCTCAAAGTGGTTAAGTGGCTCAGATTTGACTGAAAAAGATAACACCAAGGGCTTACCTTGAGCAGAGATAATACAACCTTCTCATCTGTGAAGAGGCAGATACAAACACTGATGGGACTTCAGAAATGAAAGCTTCTGACCACAGGACTGTCTGTACTTCCTTAGTGTACTTTCATCAGTGTGCATTCTGGTAGTTTCCCAGCCACACGGAAATCTTTGTACCCAGAGAATCTTTTAATTCAAGGAATAATGATAAGTACTATTTGCATACTCTATTAAAACAATAAAATGCAGTCTGAAATATATGATGTAAATCATAATTAAAGTGGCTAAGTCTTCACAAAATGATATATGCAGGACCACTAATATTCTTTGTATTTGATGAAAAATTAATAAATTATTTGTATTATAGCATTTTTGCAGATTTATATTTAACTTTTAGAATATAACTAAGTCTCTATTACTTGCTCCTTGGAAGAAAAGTTATGGCCAACCTAGACAGCCTATTAAAAAGCAGAGGTATTACTTTGCCAACAAAGGTCTGTCTAGTCAAAGCTATGGTTTTTCCAGTAGTCATGTATGGATGTGAGAGTTGGACTATAAAGAAAGCTGAGCACCAAAGAATTGATGCTTTTGAACTGTGGTGTTGGAGAAGAATCTTGAGAGTCCCTTGGACTGCAAGGAGATCCAACCAGTCCATCCTAAAGGAAATCAGTCCTGAATATTCATTGGAAGGACTGATGCTGATGCTGAATACTTTGGCCACCTGATGCAAAGAACTGATTCATTTAAAAAGTCCATGATGCTGCGAAAGATTGAAGGCAGGAGGAGAAGGGGACGACAGAGTTGAGATGGTTGAATGGACATGTGTTTGAGTAGACTCCCAGAGTTGGTGATGGACAGGGAAGCCTGGCGTGCTACAGTCCACGGGGTCACAAAGAGTTGGACATAACTGAGCAACTAAACTGCACTACTACTTTGTAGATGGAGGGTATACTTTTTTTAGAATCAAAGACAGTGGGGTCTGTCAAGTGGGGAGAGATGTGACTATAATTTTGAAAAGATTATAAATATTTCAAAAATGTTAATGCCATAGACCAGAATATCTAGGGAATTAAATATTTCATAGGTAGAGAAGTCCTAGAGATGTAACTTACTAGCCTCAGTGCACTTGTCAATAAAATGAAAATAATTTTACATAATTTGTGGAGTTGATGTGAGGATTAAATAAAATGACCTGTTTAAAGAGCCTAGCATGAGACCCCACAGAGAGTAGACACTGATGAATACTACTCATGCTTTTTCCTGTGTCAGAACGTGCTTCACCCAGCAGATCTGACTTGGTAGAAGTGGTTAAATATTCTTTTCGGGACAGAGAATGCAGGTTTTAGCAGGTAACTTTAAGTCCTCAGAAACCTACAGTGAACACTAACCAAAAATAAAGTAAAAGTCAGTGTGAAAATTGTAAACATAGAGTTAATTATATTTTATCAAGCTTGTAGAAAACATTTAAAATATGTAAATGAAGAAGGAGGTGAGAAGCTGTCATAGCACAGCCAATAATTCTACAGCTTTTGAGAGTTTACATTCATTTTCATGCCCTCAGTTTATCCATCTTCTGCAAGGGGATCAAATAGAGAAAACAAAGAATATGCTACAAAAGCTCAGAATGCTTCCCCTCAAAACTCATTAATATGACACAAAAGCAGCTATTTGTAAAGCAATGCTTAGAATTCCTGTTGCTATATAATTAGAACAAATCACATTCTGTTGTTCTCCATTTATTGAAAATCAAGGGGAAATCCAATTTTGAGTGGTGGCCATTTGGACGGAAAAGCTTGATCCCCAAAGGACTTATGATGCTACCTTTTATTTCACAGCCCGGGCAGCCACATTCAACCCATGCCTGGGTGAAAAGAATATAAATAACATGCATAGTAAATGAATCAGCCATGCAACAAGAAGTTTTTCTTATACGCTTTCATATTGGGTCCTTTTCTCAGGGCTTTGAAATGGTCCTCAACTTACCAGGACCAATAGAACTTTCCCTTTGAAACACAGGTAGGCTACATCATGTAGCTAGTGTAGATGAGCAAAGTTTGCCTCCTCAAAGTGTCTCTTTGGCATGTGGATTATTTTACATGAAAACCCAAAAGGCTCAAGAAGAAACTTTGACCTTTCCCCTAACTGCCGAAAGAATGTGGAGAGAGGACCTTTTTCAGGAAGGGAACTGTCACCGTATAATACTACATAGCTGTGATCCCCAACCATTTTGGCACCCAGGGACTGGTTTCATGAACAACAATTCTTCTACAGAGCTGGGGGTGGGGCGGTGAGATGCGGCGTGGGGTTCAGGCGGTCACGGGAGCGATGGGGAGCAGCAGATGAACCTTCATTCTCTTGCTTTCTGCTCACCTCCTGCTGTGTGCCCCTCATACCAGTTCCTAACCGGCCAAGGACTGGTACCCCTCTGTGGGACCCCTGCAGTAGAGCATAAACTAAACATATAGACAGAAAGGAACCAAGCAAAGTCTGCTTGTTAAAATCCCTCACTGTGTCCCATCTTTTCTGCATGCCGAGCAAACAGGTGTTTACCAAACACTTGCTTTTCCATCTCCAAGTCAGTTGTCTTCTTTCCCTTTGAGGTCCTAAACCACTAACCCCAACACGGTCCTTTGTCTTCAGCTGAATATGTTATTTAAGGTGAGAGTTTCAGCCATTTTGCAAGTTACACAATTCTCTTGGGTCTCTCCCATGTATTTGTTGCTGTTGTTCAGTTGCTAAGTCATGTCTGATTCTTTGCAACTCCATGGGCTGTAGCACGTTAGGCTTCTCAGTCCTCCACTGGCTCCCAGAGTTTGCTCAAATTCCTGTCCATTGAGTCAGTGATGCTATCCAGCCATCTCAACCTCTGCCATCCCCTTCGCCTTTTGCCTTGAATCTTTCCCAATATCAGGGTCTTTTCCAGTGAGTCAGCTCTTCACTTTAGGTGGTTGAAGTATTGGAGCTTCAGCAACAGTCCTTCCCTTGAATATTCAGAGTCAATTTCCTTTAGGATTGACTGGTTTGATGTTGTTAAACTTTTATCTGATTTTCTCCCATTAACCTGTCTCATGTCAGTTTAATTCTGAGAATAGCCAGAAGAACCCCAGAAGGGTAGAGGAAAATTTCTTCCTCTCTAACACTGGCTAACAAAGGAGAGTAAGCAAATGATAGTGCTAGTGGTTTACACTTGTAGAAATAAAGCACTTTCATAGCCATGATCTCATTTGATCCTCCACAACTCTGTGGCATGTAGCATGCCAGTTATTTCTTATTGTCCCTGTTATTCTTATGAGGAAACTGAGGCTCGGGTTGTAAAGCAGCAAAGTATGAATGGGAGGGCATGGCAGGAAAGGGGAAACATTGACTCCCTCTCCAAAGACGGAGGTGATGGGCAAGAATGATATTAGAATCTCATCAGTTCTCTGACAGGGGTCCCCAATCCCTGGGCCATAGAGCAGCACTGCTCTGTGGCCTGTTAGGAACAGGCATACAACAGGGGGTGAGTGGCAAGCAAGTGAAGTTCCATCTGTATTTACAGCCACTTCACTCACTCACTTTACTGCCTGAGCTCCACCTCCTGTCAGACAAGTCATGGCAATAGATTCTCATAGGAATGCAAACCCTACTGAGAACTGCCTGTGCGAGGGATCTAGTTGCACACTTCTTAAGGGAATCACCCCCCAAACCATCCCCCTTCCACTCACCATTCCGTGGAAAAAATTGCCTTCCAAGAAACCGGTTCCTGGCGCCAAAAATACTGGGGACCTCTGCTCTGTGGGGATGGGACAGTATATAAGAAATACAAGTGTTTAGCAAAGTAGGGAGTGGCTAATATGGCAGCAGTGACATCCCCATGCAAGCCATCTTCCAGGGGATTTTTGGCTCTCAAACCTGGAATGTTTTGCAGTTCCTTACAAGAATGCAAGCACAAGAACACAAGCGATACGATCCATTCTGGCACCATTTAAACTCTAAGTTCAGCTCAAATGTAACAACAAAGGAAAATATGCCACCAGCCTGGCTGATTTTGGCGACTATAAAAGCTGATCATCCAAAGCTTAAAAAAAAAAAAAACAAAAAAAAAAACTTAAATGGACTGCCTTTCTTACCCACCGTTAGGGAATGTTGGCTAAAAGAACTTGCCTATTGTATTAGGGAGCAGCAGAGAAGGGGAAAAACAGAGCAAGGCAACCTAAAGTCAAAATCAACAACATTTGTGAATCTGAGCCATAGACTCTTTGCCTGAGGGGATGAGGCAGGAACCGAGTTTCCACCCTCTTAATGAAGAAATGAGAGTAATTGTTGAGAGAAAAAGGAAAATCTTTTCCTTTCCTCTCTCCTCAGAAAAGGCATGATTAAATAACAGCATAATAGGGCTACTCCAAACCCCTGTGTCCTAATTAGAAAGCAAAAATGGCATTCTTTTAAAAAGCATTTTATACACATCTCAAATCCCAAACAATTACAAAGTAGGGTGTCTCCATACTTGGATCTACTGTGATTACACACAATAATTAACAATGAATTTGTAACCAGCTCTGTTGGCTCTTCTCCAAGGCCAAGGACCAGAGTCCAGTGGAGCATCATTTGTGGGTGTAGATCCCTAATCTAAAGGCACTGAAACTTCTCGGTGATGAGAGATGAATGAATTCCAAATGGTTGCAGAGACTTAAAGGAAAAGAACGAGCCTTTTGAGACTGAAAACCAGCCAGACGCCTAGGTTTCTACCTCAGTGTCAAAATGTCATCCTTCTGGTCTGCAAACATCCATGGGATAGAATCAAATTCAAACCCAGCACATGCAGCAAAGCCGAGAGTCAGCCCAGCTTCCAGCCCTCTCCTAGACTGCTATTAGGCCTGAGGACATCTGTCCCAGCCAGGAAAGGAAGAGTGCCAGAAAGCTTGGATTCAGCCTGCCGTCCTGAGTTTGCTGGGACTTGCAACATCAGCATCAACAGAGAGAATTTTGATGCTGGATGGCAAATTCCTCTAGGCTTGGTTTTGAACAAGGCTGAATAGCAAGATCTTGTTAATGAAGGATTTGGATGATGGATTATGGTCCTGTGATAATTAAACTGTTTCAGTCATTCCCACATAGAGGGATCACATCACCACCCGTGGATGCAGGCCAGCTCTGGGCCAAATTAAAGACCAGGCCAGATCTGTCTCTAACATGCTCAAGGTTGGGGTCTCCACCCGCTTCTCTCCTTTCCCCATGTCCCACCTTCCCTGATTTCCCCTATCCTCCACCTGTGCAAGGCCAACATTCTCCCTACTACCTCTGGCTCTTCAAGGTCCCTTTCAGTAAATCAGTTATCTGAAGAGAGGCCTTGCCCCACCCTGATAACAGTTACTGAATTTCAATTAAGAGACAGACAATTATAAACATATAAGAAAGACAAATATGTCCAAAAATTGCTTTTGAGCCTTGATGAGTAGAGCCTTATAATGCACCCAACGACACACACTGAGTCTTGACATCACTTTGCTGACAAAGGTTTGCTAGTCAGAGCTATGGTTTTTCCAGTAGTCATGTACAGATGTGAGAGTTGGACCATAAAGAAGGCTGACTTCGGAAGAATTGATGCTTAAGACTGTGGTGTTGGAAAAGACTCTTGAGAGTCCCTTGGACTGCAAGGAGATCAAACCAGTTGATCCTAAAGGAGATCAGTCCAGAATATTTATTGGAAGGACTGGTGCTGAAGCTGAAACTCCAATACTTTGGCCACCAAATGCAAAGAACTGACTCACTGGAAAAGACCCTGATGCTGGGAAAGATTGAAGGCAGGACGAGAAGGGGGTGACAGAGGATGAGATGATTGGATGGCATCACTGACTCAATGGACATGAGTTTGAGCAAGCTCTGGGAGTTGGTGATGGACAGGGAAGCCTGGCGCGCTGCAGGCCATGGGCTCACAAAGAGTTGGACATGAATGAGTGACTGAACTGAACTGAGTTACCAACTGAACAGCAGCAGCAAACGCGAGCAGGACACGGTGCTGGACATGGGGAGGACAGAGAGAGGGGGAACACTCATTTTCAACACCAGACATTGCTTGCACTCAGGAAAAGACAGTACAAAACAGGCAGAGCTGTGCTGTGGGAAGAGCCATAACATCTTAGCCAGTTACTGGAAGAGCTTCTGATTGCTCTCCTTGCTTTTACTTTCATCCCCTATAATAAGAATAATGATAATAATTAATGTAATATAATATAAATCCATTCACCACTTAGGAGCCAGAGTTTTCTTGGTGAAACATAAATCAGATCATGCCATGTCTAGCTTGAAACCTCCCAGAAGCTTCCCAGTGCACATAAAACAGAACCCCACCTCCTCCACCACATCTGCCAAGGCACTGGATGGCTGCCCCCGGCCCTCCATCTTTCCATTGTACTCACTTCAGCATTGGCTGTTTTTCTCTTGCTCAGACGTTCCTGCCTCAGGATTTTTGTTTTCACAGTACCCTCTGATGGAAATGCTCTTCGTTCAGATTTTTGCTTCATCATTCCAGACTCAGCTCAACTGCTCCTGACTCAGAGATGCTCCCACTGATAAGCCCACCTAAGGAGCACCTCCCCAGTCATTCTACAGCTGTTCTCTTTTTTTCATGACATATATCACTATTTGAAACTATCTTCTCTTTTCTTCTGTCTCATAGAAACCTCACACTTGACAAATCTAGAATTAAGCTACCAATCTGCCTTCTCCAAACATGCTCATCTTCAGTTTCCCTTCCCCTTGCTTAAAGACAGCTCTGTTCTTGCAATTCTCCCAGTGGCTCAGGTCAAAAACCCAGGAGGGACAGATAGATTGGGAGATCGGGATTGATATCTACAAACTACTATATATAAAGTCCCTGGAGAAGGAAATGGCTACCCACGCCAATGTTCTTGCCTGGAGAATTCCATGGATAGAGGAGCCTGGTGGGCTACAGTCCATCAGCTTGCAAATAATTGGACACATAAGTAATAAAGGACCTACTATACAGCACAAAGAACTCAGTACTCTGTAATGACCTATGTAGGAAAATAATCTAAAAAAAGAGTGGATATATGTATAACTGACTCACTTTGCTGTACACCTGAAACTAACACAACGTTGTGAATCAGCTATACCGCAATTTGAAAAAGCAAAAATAGTCCAGGAGTCACTCTGGTCTCCTTACTTTCTGTAACATCCATCTGAAAATCCTTTTTGTTCTACCTTCAAAATATAACCACTTGTTATATTTCCTAAAGTATAATTTCCCCAGTGTCCTCTTCTTTTTCACACATTTCGCCTCTTGCCTGATCTATCTGCTTCCTCCTGGCTCCCATCTAGTCTATTTTTAACTCAGCAGCCAGAATGATCTTCTAGAAAAAAATCAAGTTATTTCCCTCCTTGAAGCTTTCCCATGACTCTTCATCTCACTCAATAAAAGCCAGTATTCAGCATCTATGGACAACCATTCTGTCCAATACAGTAGCCACCGTGGTTGCTGCTGCTGCTGCTAAGTCGCTTCAGTCGTATCCGACTCTGTGCCACCGTGGTTACTGAGCCCTTAAAATCTGGCTTGTCCAGGGGATAACAGTGGGGGAAAGGGATAAATTAGGAGTTTAGGATCAACATAAACACAATACTCTATATGAGACAGGTAAACAGCAAGGACCTACTGTATAACAAGGGGAGTATCTTGTAGTAACCTCTAATGGGAAAGAATCTGAAAAGGAATACATATGAATCAGCTTGCAGTACACTTGAAACTTGCAAATTAATCATACTTCAATTAAAAAAAACAAGTCTTTAAAAAAATGTGGCTCATCCAAATTGAGATGTCCTCTAAGTATAGAATGCACACTGGATTTCAAAGTGTTAGTATGAGAATAGGAATGGAAAACATCTAATGAATAATTTAAGATTGATTAAATATTGATATGTTAAAATATTGGCTACAATTTAGCTAAATAATGTTATTAAAATAATCTAACCCGTTTCTTTTCACGTTTTTGAAAGAGGCAGCTAGAAAATTCAAAATTGTATCTAAAACTCATTTGTAGCTCACATTCTATTTCTATCAGACGATGCTAATATAGCTTAGGCTGTAGTGATAAGCCTGGAGAAGATCATCTAGACAGTAAGAGTAGACAAAGAACAAAAGAAGGTTAAGGGTAGAATTCTAGGGGACCTGCAAAATTAAGAGCTCAGGGAGATAAAAAGGAACCATTAGGACTTCCCTGATGCTGTGGTGCATAAGAGTTAGCCTGCTGCACACTGTAACAAAGAGTAGCCCCTGCCTGCCACAACTAGAGAAAGGCTGGCAAAGCAAAAAAACCCAGTGCAGCCGAAAATAAATCAATAAATTAAGTTGTTTTTTTTTTTTTTTTAATTTACCTGCCAACACAGGGGATATGGGTTCAATCCCTGCTCCAGGAAGATCCCACATGCTGAGGGGTGACTAAGCCCATGCACCACAGTTACTGAGCCCATGATCTACAGCTTGAATGCCACAACCACAGAGCCTGAGTGCTGCAACTACTGAAGCTCACGTGGCTACAGCCTGTGCTCCACAGCAGGAGAAGCCACCACAGTGAAAAGTCCATGCTCTGCGACTACAGAGTAGGCCCCGCTCTCAGCACTAGAAAAAGCCTGGATGCAGTGGCAAACACCCCTTGCAGTCACAAATAAATAAATCTTTTTTTTCAAAAGGGGAACCACTAAAGATGACCGAAGGGTGTCCAATGAGGTCAGAGAAGACTCCAGAGGTGAGATCCCAGAAATCAAATGAAGAAACCATTCCAAAAAAAGGGAATGGTCAATTGTTTCAAGTGAGATGAGGGCTGAGCATTGACAATTAGCTTTGACAACATGAAAACTGCTGAAGATGTTGACCTGCGCTGTTTTGATAGAATGCTGTAGGGGTGTGTGTGTGTGCGCGCGCGCATGTGTGCACCTGCCTGTATGCTTAGTTATAGCCAACTCTTTGCAGCCCCGTGGATTGTAGCCTACCAGGCTCTTCTGTCCACAGGAATGGGAATAAGAGAAATGGGCAGGTGGCTGGAGGGAAACATTGAGTCAAGGGAGAGCATATTAATATGAAATGTATAACACGTTTATATGCTGATGGAAATGCACTGATAAAGAAGAATAGAGAGCGTTTCCAAAATTTCTGGAGAAAAATTACCAAAGTAATCTCCTTGAGTAGATAAGGGGTTCTGAGACTGGTGGATAAGGGGAGGGGTATGCTCAGAGTAACCGAATGGCAGATGGAACATGCACATAGATGCTAGCAGGTTGGTAGCAGTGGTGGAAGCAGCATGTGGAAAATCACTTCTGATTGCTTCCATTTTGTCAGTGAAAAAAGAATCAAGGTCGTTGCATGAGAATGATGAAGAAAGAGAAAGTGTTGAGAGTTTGAAGGGAGAGAAGGTTTGAAATCCTGTTTGTGAAGTAAAAGTGAATAGACTGGGGAAATGAGTTAGAAATGCTGGGCCCACTTGAGTTTGCTGATTCATGAATTTAAAGTAAGACCATGCAGCAACACTGGGTGTTTTCCTCCAGCCAAGTTCAGCAGCCAGGAAACAAGTGCAGAGTGGGAAGAGATAACCAGGATTGGAGTTTCACCAAAGAAGGACAATAAGTAAGAGCAGTGCCCAGGAGCGGCTGTGTAATGTAAATGATTATCAGGATAAACTATAACATCTAGGATGGATAAGGAGGTAAGTTAGGATATGCGGGGTGTGGACAGTGAGGAGGACAATGAACTGTCTGGTCAAAGTATTTTCAAGTCAGAGTAGGAGGGACAGAAAACTGAAAGGATATGAGGTAGGAGTCCTACAGTGGGATGCTTAGGAGTAAAATATGGGAGATAGCAAGGTCTAGGGGAGGGGATGAGTGGTCCATTCTGGGGGTCAGGGGTAGGAATGAGTGACTGAGGTTGAGAGAGAAGGAGGTCATTAGAGGAGAAGAGGTCATGGGAGTCAAAGGCCAGAGTATCAGAATGATCATTTACTTGGATCTAAGAATTATGATATGTTTATTATTGGAATAAGTGAGTGAACAAAGAGCTTAAATCTGTAAGGAATGTGGGGAGTGTCCTCAAGTCAGCAGATGACAGCAATAATAAGGGGTACCTAGTAATGATGTCACAAATTTCACACCAAAGTTATTTAAGAGAGAAGAAAACTTGATCTGATAGAAGCAATGACAGCCCAAGAGACATCTCCCCTACCTCTAGGTCCAGAATTCCACTCCAAATTCACATTCCAAATATAGGTTGTTGATACCACAAAAGTTATACTCTAATCCAAAAGGAAGGAATATGACTAGAGACTTCATGCTTTAACTCAGTGGAAATACTTATTATGTGTTGAGACCAGAGACCCTGCATGCCACCAGTGTGAGGAAACGGTCTTCAAAAACCATACCTGGGCGCTGTCCCATATGTACAGCAGCTGTTCCTATACAGAACCTTCTTCACATCATCAACAACAAAAATACATAAAAATCAGCCCACAGATAAATGTTTACTGATGATTAGAAAAATAAACTTTTACCCACTACTCTGAATGGGAGATATTCAGCCCAAGCTCATTGAGAACCAGCAAGATGACTCAGTGGCTTAGATTTGTAGAAATGCTCCTAATGATTTTTACAATCGTTTCCTTAATAATGGGATCTTAATAATCAGGTCAATGTTAAATTAATAACACGAAAGCTTTCTAAAAAGCATATTGAAACATGATTTTAGTCCATTCACTCAGGTTTAACACCATACTATGGGTTTTTTTCCTCCTGATAGAATATCATCCATTGGAAGGAAATATTTAAGCTGGGAGATGAAGTTCAAAACAGAAAATTAATAAGAAGGGAAAGTATCATTTTAACAGCAGCCATGTAAAAGCAAGCTAGGTCCAGAGCTACCGTCTTTCTACCACTCACCAGGCTCACCCACATTTCATACAATGAATGATCTCTGAGCTTGGGTAACATCCTAGATACTTTGCGACCTGCTGGAAAGTCAAAGAAGAATGAAATACCATCTCTATTCTTCTAGTGAACCTAAGTGTTCAGTATCTGATTGGAGAAAACAAATATGTTAATAAACACAACACAATATTGGTAATGTAAAAGTGAAGTACAGGGAATAGATCCTGAGAAGTGGGCTTCAAAGGGTGAACTGAGAAGAAAAGCAAGTCATGAAGAAAGAAGGGCAGGCAAACATTGGACTGTTAGGGAAGCATGAGAAGATGTGAGCAGCAAGACTACATATAGAACATGAAAGGAAGGAGTGGGTGATGAAATTGCTTATTACAAAAGCATCCAAATCCCATTTCTAGCCCCATTCTCACCATCATGCTCTTTCAACCCCCAAAAGTCATCTTCCACAGGAAATCCAAAGGTAACAAGCATGTTGTGATTTTTGAAAATATTACGGTAGCTTCACAGGCTGCGGGGAAGGATTTCAGAGTAAAAAAATCAGCAGTGTCTTTCTCCCCTACCCTCTTGTCCCTTCTCTTCTTACTGCCCATCCTATATCACCTCATACCACCTCACCCTGGTCCAATTATGTGGAATTTATCCATTCTTCTTGCAGTGTTGGCACTTTCTAAAAATTGGAGCTTAACAGACAATGCTCCAACAAAGGTGACTCTCTCAAAGGACTTTTCTTACTATCTGCTATGAGAATCTAGGTTTCTTCCTCTGTTTATATTTCTAAAATATAGTTTTAATTGTAATTGTTCAGGTTTTAAGATCTTCTGATGGCTCACTCTAGTTCAAAGGATAAACCCAAGCATTCAGGAGCCCCCACAATCCACCTCAGCCTAAATCTGAGTGAGGAGCAGCCATGTGGCAAGATCTTAGTTCCCCGACCTGGGATCAAACCTGTACCCCTTGCAGTGGAAGTGTGGAGTCTTATCCATTGGAGCATCAGGGAGGTCCCCACCTCAGCCTAAATGTTAGCCCTTATTTTCTTCCGCACCCACCTAACCACAGGTGCATATCCATACTCCCACTGAAGCCCTCCTCATTTCCTAAACAGGGAATATGTTTTCTTCCCTGCCTGGTTCTGCTCACATAGCCCTCTTTCATTCCCATTCCCCATTTACCCACTTGTCAACATTCTGATCATTGTTCAACAAATGTTTCCTTCTTGCTAAAGCTCAGTTTCTCGGTCTCACACCATTCACATTTTGTGCTGGATAATTCTTCATTGAGGGGGCTGTCCTGCCAATTGTAAGATGCTAAAGCAGCATCTCCGGCCTCTACCCGCTAGATGCCAGTAGCAATCTTCACCCCCATCCCACCATCTGCAGTCGTGACAATTAAAAATATCTCCAGACGCTGTCAAATGTTCTCTGGGCTCCAAAATAGCCTCTGTTTGAGAACCCCTGCTCTTTGAATTTTATTTTTTTCTGGTTACCCTTGATGAGAAATCACTTTATCCCACTCTTTACTATACAACATTACTCTATATTAAAACCTGTACAACTAAAGCAGTAAGAACAGAAATTATAATGTTTAGGGAACTTCCCTGGTGGTCTTTTCATACTGTTCATGGGGTTTTCAAGGCAAGAAAGCTGAAGTGTTTGCCATTCCCTTCTCCAGGAATTGATGCCTTTGAGTAGAAGACTTTTGAAAGTCCCTTGAACTGCAAGGAGATCAAACCAGTCAATCCTAAAGGAAATCAATCCTGCATATTCATTGGAGGGGCTGATGCGGAAGCTGAAGCCCCAATACTTTGACCACCTGATGCAAAGGGACAACTCATTGGAAAAGACCCTGATGCTGGGAAAGACTGAAGGCAGCAGGAGAAGGGGATGACAGAGGACGAGATATTTGGATGGCATCACTGACTCAATGGACATGAGTTTGAGCAAGCTTTGGGAGTTGGCGAAGGGCAGGGAAGCCTGGCGTGCTGCAGTCCATAGGGTCACAAAGAGCTGGACACGACTGAGTGACTGAAAAACAGCAACAGCCTGGTGGTCTGGTGGCTAAGACTCTGCACTCCTAACGCGAGGGCCTTGGTTTAATCCCTGGTCAGGGAACTGGGGCGCATACGTCACAACTAAAGATCCCGTGTGCCACAACTAAAACCTGGCACAGCCAAATTAAATTAAGAAGGAAAAAAAAATGAACTGAAAGGAGGCATTATAAAAAAAAACACACACAAACATTTAGCACCATCTGCCTTTCGATTCTGGGGTTGATCTGATGTCTATGCCGATATACCCTTTCATTGGGTGTTGTGACCTCTGTAAAAGCAGGATGCATCTTCCTGGCATCTCTAGAACTCAGTATCAGTTCAGTTCAGTTCAGTCACTCAGTTGTGTCCGACTCCTCGCGACCCCATGAATCGCAGCACGCCAGGCCTCCCTGTCCATCACCATCTCCCGGAGTTCACTTAGACTCACGCCCATCGAGTCAGTGATGCCATCCAGCCATCTCATCCTCTGTTGTCCCCTTCTCCTCGTGCCCCTAATCCTTCCCAGCATCAGAGTCTTTNAAAGTAGTGGGCCAAATCGTAAAACATAGTGCTTCAGTAAATGCTGGTAGAAAGCGTTTCTGGATTGTTTCCTTTGTGTAGATTTCATTGTCCAAATTGCTTGAGAGTTCCTTGAGGGTCTGAGCACATCTGACCTTTTTTGTCATAGCACTTGCTGAGTAAATTCTTTTGAATTAATTATAAATTTTCTAATGGGGAAAAAATAATCTATCAACCTAGAATACTCCAGGAACTAAGTTTAAAGTTAAGTTTTGAAAGTTGTGGTATGGTTTGGCAAATTTTCCAGCCCAGGGGTCCCCAACCTCTGGATCTAATGCTTGATAATTAGAGGTGGAGCTGATGTAACAATAATATAGACTGCAAAATAAATGTAATGCCCTTGAATCATCTCAAAACCACTCCCTACCCCTCAGTCTGTGGAAAAATCTTCTTCCTCAAAACTTGTCCTGGTGCCAAAATGATTGGGGACCTTTGTCCTAGAAGCTTATCCCAGCATTCTTTTTCCTCTTTTTCCCAAGGGGACAAAGTTGAGATTTTTAACTGGGCCCTTTGTCATTCAAAATAAAATACTTGCCCCAAATTATATATTTCTGGATTTCTTTTACTTTTACTTTAAATGCACAGCTATTTTGAAGTTTGTGTTTATATACAGCTGCACCTATATTAACTAATACATATCAATTGTAATTCAACAATACTTTTAAATAACTACTATGCATTAGTTCAGTTGTTCTCAGAAAAGAGAACACATTACAAAAACCACCAAATACAAATGTTCCTTTTGTACTTGAGACTTTCTGAATCAAAATTTATGTGATAGGCCTCTGGCATTGGAAAAAAAAATATATATATATATATACACATACACATATTCATCCACACTGTTATACATATCATAAATTAGCTAAATTAGATGACATGAATAAATATATTATTTATATATAATATATAGTAAGTAAATATGTATTTGAATAGTTGTTCATAGTATTCTCTTTACTGTTGTATAAGGTTGATGGTAATGTTCCCTCTTTTATTCTTGATTTTAATAATTTAAATCTTCTCTCATTTCCTCCTGATCAGTCTGCCTAAAGGTCTGTCAACATTCCTGATCTTTGCAAGGAGCCAAATTTTCATTTATTTTTTTCATGTATATATATATATATATATATATACACACACACACATACATATACATGAACACATATGTGTATATATGTTTATTTTTAATTCTCTATTTATTTTTCTTTCCTTCTACTTATTTTGGATTTAGTTTGCTCTTCATTTTTGAACCTCTTAAGAGAAAAGGTTAGGTTTTTGATTTCAGGTCTTCTTCATTTTTAACATAAGCTTTTATAGCTATAAATTTCCCTCTAAGTACTGCTTTAGCTACACAACAGATGTACTTTTTTCAAAGCCCTGCAGATAATTCTGATGTGCTAACTTGGTATTTCTTTGCCAACATAAATTTTTATTTTTCCATCTCCTAGTAGGGTTGCTGACTCTTTGTGTCCACAAAGCTTTTCTTATAAAGCAAAACGTCTTGGTTTTGGTTTGGTTTTGAGTTTGCTTGCAGCTCAATGATTTGTTTTCAGAGACTGATCAAAAAAGTAAGGGCATGTTTGTTTTCACTGACCTTGTAGGGGAAGTGAAGATTTAGGTTATATACGACTCTTCTTACAAAGCCCTTTTAGTTGGAATTTTCCTTTCCAGTTTGTATTTCTAGAGTTTATTGTTGGCAGCCCTGACACAATGTTTATGTCATTTGAGCAGAGGTCAGCTAATAGTGAGAGCTTCCTGTGCTACCATAAATCCTCTCCCCTGGCCTCTATACTTTGTTATTTGCCTTTCTTTGTCCATAATTTGGCAGCATTATCACCCAGTCCACGTGACAAGTGACATCATTGCTATAATGAGAATTCCAAGCAGCACCACTGGATCTAAGCCCATCTGTGTGCTTGCTCCCACACTTGAGAAAACAAATTCCAAATTCATTCAGCATGCCGGTGCCATTTAGTCACTGTGACATATCCCAAATTTTGGACTCTATGCAAAAACCGATCTGTGCCCACAAAATTAATCATGGAACACATTTTATGACGTTTGACAACAACTTAAAAGGTTCTTATCCCTGGCAGGTGGCTCTGCCAATCTGCAAGTATGTGCACGACAAATTCTGAACAATATAGTGTGTGCCTGAAAATACATCGTGCAGGATGCATACCCTGGAGAGAGCCAGAGTGAGTCCAAACAATTCTGAAGTCTGTCTCAGTGACACATAAGCCAGACTGCTGTCTTGTGAAGGAAGGATGATGGCCTTAGGTACACATAGAACGCCAAAGAAAAGGCAACAGCTCATGTGCCAGTAAATGCTGAGAACATTGGCACAATTGCCTGTGTTGGCAGGATCAAGAGTGAGATGGCTAATTTAAGCGACAAGATCCTGGCAAACAGATTTATTTAGGGCAAGGGTGCGTCAGGAAGATGCCAGAAAAATGCATCAATCTGTGCCTTTACATGTACTTAGAGTGATGATGAAACAACTCACATTAAAAAAAGTAAACCCTTACACTTTAATATAATCTGCAACTCATTCTAATAACAAGTAGGGTTTACCTTAGATTTCGGGTACTCTGAGATGGGGTTTTTGTGTTCTGAGCTAAGATCTGTGACCAAGAAAAATTCCCTTCTATTCTTGAAGAGATTTCCCCATATTGTGGTGTTTAATTGATTAGACCAAGTGTTTTCATATATTGTTTATTTAAAATGCAAGCTATTTCACATATGACACTTCACATTCACTTCAAATAAAGAAAGCCATTTGTCTAAAATTTTACTTTTCCGAAGTGTGTATTACAGAAACTCAGTTGGAAAAAGAAAGAAAACTGAGACTTTAATTGTACCTATAGAAGCCTGAATAGGTCCTTTTATGTAAGAGTAATATTTTACTCTGTAATAAGATGTAACTCTTTTAAATCCGTATTATATATAGTAGTGCCTATTTGTATACAATTCAACAGGCAATGAAATAGTAAAACCTTCCACTGGGAGTGTCTGACTTCCTCATACTACTTTCTACTTTCCTAGGTTCCCCAGATAGCCTCCCATCCCCAATGTTCCCACCCACTCCAGTTTTCTCTTAATTGATGCTATCTTAGTACATTGTTCTTGCAGTGTCTTAAGAAAGTTCTTGTATCTACAACCTACTTAGGACCATCATTTCTTATACAAACATATTTGCGTAATTTAGCTTTCACTGGGATTTGTCTAGACTCAGACTTCCTATGCTAATTTGAGTGTTCCTCTTCATCTATGAGACAGGAAGTAATGTGAGCAAGCAACAGGTGATGAAGAGTGCTTCCACAGGAAGAGTAATTCTTGATTAGGAAGCTGGCTGATTTAATAATCTAGCAGAACCATAAGAGCAAAAGCAGCTCTGCCTCCTTCGAGATGCAGAATAGTGATCAGTCTTCTCTTCAGTAAAGTGAAGGAGTTGGAACTCTCTGCTGCTAAGTCACTTCAGTCGTGTCCGACTCTGTGTGACCCCATAGACGGCAGCCAACCAGGCTTCCCCGTCCCTGGGATTCTCCAGGCAGGAACACTGGAGTGGGTTGCCATTTCCTTCTGCAGAGGATCTTCCATACAGAGGGACTGAACCTGCATATCTTGCATCTCCTGCATCTCCTGCATTGGCAGGCAGATTCTTTACCATTAATGCCACCTGGAAAACCCCTGCCAATCAGAGTAGAACCTCACAATTCATGTGGCATTAGGTAAAGAACTTAGAAGGGTATTTATTAGATTACCCTTCCCTTATACCCCTCTGAACACAATTGGCCCTTAACAAAAGAGTGAACTGGTTCCATTCAAAAAAGCTTAAAATTAAGCCTCAAAAAACAAAATTATTTTTAAGAGTCCCATCTACATTTCAAAACAAATCTCAAAGAATATTTATACAAATATAAAAATATCTAGCTCCCCCAAATGTAAATTTCACAATGTTTAGCCTTACTTATTTAGTGAGTTACCAATTATGCAAGAAGCAAGAAATTATGGGCTTCCTAGGTTTGGCTAGTGGAAAAAGAATCTGCCTGCCAATGCAGGAGATGCAACAGATGAGAGTTCAATCTCTGAGTCAGGAAGATCCCTGGAGGAGGGCATGGCAACCCACTCCAGTATTCTTGTCTGGAGAATCTCATGGACAGAAGGCTATGATTGACAGGGACCAGGAAGAGCTGGACACAACTGAAGCAACTTAGTATGCATGCACAAGCCATAATTAAGAGAAAAATCAATAGAAATAGCACAGATGACAGACTTAGTAGACAAAGACATTAAAACTGTCTTTATAATTTTACTCTATATGTTCAAGAAGCTAGAGGAAATATTGAGCATGTTAAGTGAGTACATGGAAAATGCAAACACACACACACACACACAAACCCCTAAATCAAACTGTTGAAGATAAAAAAGACAAATATCTGAGATGAAAAATGAGCTAGATGGGATTAAGAGAATATTTTACGTTGAAAAAAGGAAACAGAAACCCTGAAAAACTGAAATGAACAGAGTATTAGTGAGCTGTAAACAATGTCAGGCACGAGAATATACATGTAAATAGAGTTATCAAAGGAGAGGAGTTGGAGGATGGAAGAAAAGAAAATCTTTGAATGTCTGCACTTGTCTTTCTCCACATAGCATTCTTAGTGCCTAGCAAGATGTCTGATAGACATTAAGCATTTAATAAACATTTGTGAACATCTATGACAAATAATAACAACAATAAATTAAAAATAAATACGTGAATGTTTTTGCAGGCTATAAGGGCCATTTGGGGACCAATAAGGAGAAGAGGATGGAGAAAGGGAAGCTTAGTAGAAGTGATACTAAGTCCTGGAGGATGGGTTCAGTCTGAGGACGTATATAGCCTAGAGAGCCAGAGGAGATGGGGAAGGGCGATTCATTTAAGAAAACACAAATGAAGACTTGAAAACAAGAAGAAACATGGTTTTGAATGTTCCTCCTCTACTGGAGTGTCTACTCCATTTGAGGGATAAAGAGAAATTAGGTTAGATAGATGAGTTAGGCTCATAGTACACAAAGGTTTGGGCTTCCCAAGCAGTGCAGTAGTAAAGAATCTGCATGCCAATGCAAGAGACACAAGAGACATGGGTTTGATTACTGGGTCCCAAGGATCCCCTGGAGTAGGAAATGGCAACTTGTCCCAGTGTTCTTGCCTGGAAAATTCTGTGGACAGAGAAGCCTGGCAGGCTACAGTCCATGGGCCCGAAAGGAGTTGGACACGAATGAGCACACACACAACTTTAGAAACAGGAAACAAAGGTAGAAGCCACTGAAAAATTTCAAGGGGAAAACAAAAAGTGTGATGGTGGCATTCATGATGGACTAGAAGAAAATATTATGTTGCATGGAAACAGTGGATGGGGGTAACTAGGAAGTTGTTAAAACAATCCTGTCATGAACTGTTGAAAAGCTGTTTGTGAAAGCACCCAACTGATTATCAGCATAGACTAGCACTTGAATAAATGTTACTGGACTCTAAATACTGGGCAAATTAATATTTCACTTAAGGACTAAAGTTTTCTTGGTTCAAGAAAATTTCAAAAGTGGCCCTAAGAATCTATAATGTATTAAAAATATTACTTGATTCCTAATACATCATTTTAGGGGCTTCCCTGGTGACTCAGTGGTAAAGAATCCAACTGCCAATGCAAAAAGCTGCAGGTTCCATCCCTGGGTCGAGGAGATCCCCTGGAGAAAGAAATGGCAAGACACTCCAGTATTCTTGACTGGAATCCCGTAGACAGAGGAGCCTGGTGGTCTACCATCCATGGAATTGCAAACAGTTGAACAGGACTGAACAGCTAACCACCACCCAATTTCATTGCTTAAGAATGTTAAGAACTCAGACACAGAACTTCTATGTAGGACAGATGGATAAGCTGAGGCCAAAAAAACAATGTGAGCACTCCAAGTTCACAGAGCCCCAGTCAAGCTGGAATTAGAGTCCAAACTCTACTTTGTGAAACCAAGGGCTCCAAGGGAAAAGAACATGGCTCGAATCCCCAGGAATGGGGCAAGAGTCGGGAAAGGGATTCTTTTCAATTATACTTGGCCGAGGGGTTTCAAAATCTTAAGACTGCTTAACTGCAGCACAAGACTGGCCTTGGAAGCCCACTACCCACACACTCTCTACCTGGGGAAGACTCGACAAGGCCCAGGGCCGCCTCTCCCGCTCTCGCGATACCTGCTCCCGGCTCCGCTACGCCCCGCCCCTCCACCACGGCCCCTCTGTCGTCACTTCCTGTGGGTCTGCAGGCAGAGGGAGAAGATGGCGGCCCTAGGGGAACCCGTGCGACTGGAGAGGGGTGAGTGGGGCCGAGCCTGGGACCGACGTGGGCGGAGGAGGTAGGGGAGTGCCTTGTGGTCCAAGGGGGCGAGTGGGCCAAGCTCCGAGACCCCGAAACAGGCTTTCCCTCGCGCTGGCGCCTGTGGCCACCGATGTCGATGCGCCGGGCCCGGGGAGGAGACTTGCGCTCTTGACCGATCCTGAGACCCCTTCTGTGTTCACATGGACTATCCCGGAGCACAGCATGGTTCACCACCACCTGTCTGCATTCGCAGACACACGCTCTACACGTTCTCCCTGGGTGGGCATGGCCTACTTTGCGTTCAGAGACGAGTCAAGCTGAGCGAATATCCCACGCCCAATTCGGACAGACTACACACCCTGCCCGTATTGACGCGTTCCTACACAGTGTTCCCGCCTTCACTCACCCAGCCGGGACGCGCAGCGCGTTCCCACCAAATCCCCTCTCATTTATGCACAAATGCCATCATTAGTTACACCACAACCTCGCTTGTATACGTATTGGGGATTTTTCCTGCCTGTGGTGTCCCTCCCGGGTACGGAGAAGGTGCTTTATAAACAATCCTGCTGTGGTTCTGGAAAGAAGGTTGCATAACTGGAAGGCATAGTGATTGTAAATTACGGTAAAGTGCAGCATTATTCTTCATTACAAATCCTACGATTGCTAACTTATTGATTGCTTTTTAGAGCAGGCTGTCAAGGAAAATAAAACCTGTTCTGCTAAGTAATTAAAAACCGAAAAGCCAGTGAAGTAAAAGACTATGAGCCTAAAAACGTACTGTTGCAGTTTTTTAGCATTCCACTATTCCCCAAATTCTTTATTTCATATAATTTCAAGTATACTTTTGACACACCTGTATTAGAAATCATCAGTAAGAATCAAAAAGTAAAACTAGACATTTCGAGTACTAGTAGTAAACAAAGTATAAGATGGAGATTGACAGTATCTTTAAATATTAACATTTGCATTTACAGTCTGACTATTTAAGTAGCTTCTGCTCTAAAAAAGGATACCTTTTTAGAATTGAATTTTGGAGTCTTTCCTCATATCTTTATACAGACCCATGCACATTTAATATTATTTATTCCTTGTGGTATTCACCGTTTGTAAGTCTCTTTACAAGTAATGTTTTCTGCCAGCCCACCAGACCATTAATTAAAGTATCATTTTGACAGAGTAGCAGCTTACTCAGGGAAGATTTGCTAAGTTAGGCCTAAGCCTGTGACATGTTCTTCCAAGCACAATGACACTGTGCTTTGTAGATGGGAACAGATTTGTTTGGTGTTAACTGGAGTAGGTGTTTTTCCTTGAAAACTAGTTGTAGAATTCTAACATGTTGGCAGTCTTCTGTATTGTTAAGTGCAGTACAAAATGTGAAGCTTCACCTCTGGCATTTAGTTTTGGTAGACATGGCTTCTTGTTTTTTCCTGTTTCAGAGTTCATTTCAGTTCTGCAGTAAGAGTGCTCAGAACCTGAGGATAAGCTATTAGTGGATGCCATTTAGCAGGATAAGAAAGATTACATTCACTCTGATTCTTACTTAGCATTCTGTTTAACAGATTCTATTAAGAAACTCTCCCAGCAATTCTCTAGTATAAAATCAGTTCATATGATCAAGATCCTGAATGCCTTCAAAGACATTGAAACAAGATTTAGTGGAACATATTTGAGAACATACTGGGTACAGTTCAAGTTCAGTAGAGAATATTTTACTTTTTCAATTTTTTGTTAGTTGGAAATTTTCATATACTTGTATATTATAATTTTGTAGGTCAGAATATTTGATGAACCAGCACTCCCGATTCACCAGCTATTCTGATGGTGGGAGATGAGAATGGGGAAAGTTTTTTCCCTTTGCATTGGATTAACATCAGTTTTAAGCTTCTGTTACCTGAAATTGAAAAATGTACTTCTTTCTTCACTACATTTATTTTCAATTTTCCAGTTGCAAACAAAGACAGCCATACTGATTCTATAAAGAGAAAAGTTCCAATCCTTTAGTATAATAGAAAATTTGGAATTTCTTCCACTTAAGGCAAAAGGAGGGAAGAAACTTTAGAATAATAAGTACTCTAGCCCCCTGTGGTACAGACACTGTTAAACAAAAAAATCAGGGGAGAAATAGTATGAAACATGACTGAATCTTGTAAAAGTTTCTTAATTTGTAAAACACTTTTCCTGACACTTCCCAATGAAAACTGCCTAACAGGCTTAATATATTTCTATAAAAGTGTAGAACACCTTAATGTTTCTTATTAATTGGTGCTAATGTAACATAACATTTATGCTTGCCACATGCCAGGCCCTTACCATATTGTTTTGTTTCATTGGTCATGTAATTCTTATAAAGGAGGTATACTGTTTATTTCTATTTTATAGTGGAAAACAGACACAGGGAGTTTAAGTTACTAGCCCAAGATCACCCAGCTGTTACTGATACCATACTCACAAACTAATTGCTTTGTGTTTTGTAAACATGTATTTGACTGAGCTTGTCCTAATTAAAACACTGTGTGATGATCCTAAGTTGAAAGCAGATCAGTTAATTTTACTCGTTTGTATCATTGTTTTAAATTATGTTCCTGCCAGTAACTAACTGCACGTGTTATTGAAGAGTTTTTGTGGGTACATATATATTGTTTTCTTTTGGGAAATAGTGACTTCATTAGCACACGGCATTTTATACTGCTCAGCGCTTTGGTTACTACTGATGGTAGGTGAATTTTTATTGACTATGTAGCTTCTGATAATGCTGTCAGCTTTTCTGAAGTACTTCAATGTTCATGTGTCTGTGACATTTGAGCTCCAGTTCTTTCTTGTGACGTTTAGGACTTTATATTTGTTTTCCTGTGTCTCTTAAAGATATGGTTTTTCAGATTTTATGCATGTTCAACATCAATTTTTCTTCCTAATCTGCTGTAAAATTTAACATTCTTCTCAGTCTTTACATTCCCACCCTCCATACATGAACCCCCCCCACACACACACAGGTTCATCTCTTAGGCTTTTTTCCCTCTGTGTTCTGTATATTTCTTGTTAGCCATTGAAGAATAAATCCTAAATGCTGCACTGTTACAGAGGCATTTAGAGAAAATTACCCATCAGTCAGTGTGTGTTTGTTTAACTCTAGATATTTGTAGAGCAATTGAATTGTTGGAAAAACTGCAAAGAAGTGGAGAGGTACCACCACAGAAACTTCAGGCTCTACAAAGAGTCCTTCAGAGTGAATTCTGCAATGCTGTAAGAGAGGTAAGTAAATGTGATTAAAATTGACTGTAAACTTGCATTATTTAGGGTAAGATAACATTCTGAAATTTGGGTTTGTTGTTTCTTAAAGTTAACTTTAGAACCCACCCCTTACATTTTTGGAATTTCTAACAGAAAAACATGGTACAAAGATGCATAACTTTTTCTGAAATTTTGACACATTCATTAACTTTAAAAAGAACTCAAGCGTTTTATATTTTGAGATTTAAAATCACAGTGATAACTTTGGGTTTTGCAGGTATATGAACATGTCTACGAGACTGTGGACATCAGTAGCAGTCCTGAAGTGAGAGCTAATGCAACTGCAAAGGTACATTTTTTTCATTTACTGAAAGTGAGAGGATTCATCACAAATTAGAGGTTTCAAATGTGAAGTTATTAGTTTCATAATAGACTTATTTTAAAAACTAACAAATAGTACCTTTCAAGTTACACTAAACTAGATTACTGAAAAGTAGGACTTTTTAATGGCTTTACAAACATATTTTATGCAGTCTAGATGATACATTAAAATATATTTGCACACAAAAAATACATATTTATAATATGTGGTTGCTGTACGTAATATCGGAGAAGGCAATGGCACCCCACTCCAGTACTCTTGCCTGGAAAATCCCATGGATGGAGAAGCCTGGTAGGCTGCAGTCTATGGGGTCACTGAGGGTCGGACTCGACTGAGCGACTTCACTTTCACTTTTCACTTTCATGCACTGGAGAAGGAAATGGCAACCCACTCCAGTGTTCTTGCCTGGAGAATCCCAGGGATGGGGAGCCTGGTGAGCTGCTGTCTCTGGGGTCTCACAGAGTTGGACACGGCTGAAGTGACTTAGCAGCAGTAGGTAATATATGTATCATTATGTAAATATTCATCAAAATTCTGAGGTATGGATTATTAGTTTCATTTTATTGGTGAGGAAGCATCAAATTAGATTACTTGCTTCAGATCACACAAATAGTAAATGGTAGATCTGAGGTACTCCCCTATGTTGCCATTCACTTTCTCCTTAACCTTAACTCTGCAAATAGGTTACCTCCTCAGAGATACAGGTGGCAGCTTTTATGTGTTTTTTTGTACCAGTGTTTTCCTCAAATAATTCAAGCATTGATCTCTGTCCATCATATATGGTGGTGGTGGTACAGTCACTAAGTTGTGTCTGACTCTTTACAACCCCATGGACTACAGCATACTAGGCTTCTCTGTCCTCCATTATCTCCTGGAGTTTACTCAGATTCATGTCCTTTGAAGCGATGATGCTATCTAGCTATCACATCATATGTGGGTTGGAATAAGTTACTGATTACACAGTGATAAGAGAACACACTCTTATGATTTCAGTACCTTTAGATGATGAAATTTTTCTGTTTTGTTTTATGTCCCTGGATATGTTTCAGTTGTCTACTGGTTTATAGTTTATGGGAGTTTGAATAGAATTTATATTCTGCAATTGTGTGAAAATTGTATAAATCTTAATTATGTTGAATCCCTTCATAGTGCTTTTCAGGTCTACTCTCTCCTAGTTTTCTATCATTGTATTAATTTTTGAGAGTTTGATGTTGAAACTCCAACTAAAAATCTACTTTAAAAAATATGTAGTGGGACTGTATGTAACTTGGTTCTGTATTTTTCAAATCTGCTGTAAATGTGTTACCATACCCTCATAATTTAAAAAAGAAAGAAGAAAAAGTGGTTTTTAAAAAGGGACAAAAGAGTGAAGTAAACAAAGGCCCTATTTTTTTAAATATGTGTAAAATTTTCTTCCAGGCTACCGTTGCTGCATTTGCTGCCAGCGAAGGGCATTCTCATCCTCGAGTTGTTGAGCTACCAAAAACAGAAGAAGGCCTTGGATTCAATATTATGGGAGGCAAAGAACAAAACTCTCCAATCTATATCTCTCGAATAATTCCAGGTGGAATTGCTGATAGACATGGGGGCCTCAAGCGAGGAGATCAGCTCCTTTCTGTTAATGGCGTGGTAGGGATGCATTTTATTTCTACTTGACCATGTAGGGGTGTATTTGAGTTATAGAAACAGTCGTGCCTGACTCTCTGACCCCAAGACTGTAGCCTGCTACGCTCCCCTGTCCATGGGGATTCTCCAGGCAAGAATACTGGAGTGGATGGCCATGCCCTCCTCCAGGGGATCTTTCCAACCCAGGGATCGAACCCAGGTCTCCTGCATTGCAGGCAGATTCTTTACCATGTGAGAAACAGAAGATGCAGGGAAAGACCAAGAAGCTTTGTAGTTTAGAAATCCCTTGGAAGACTCTTAGACACTGCTCTTTAGTGGAGTGATACTTTTTGAAGCACTTTGTGTGTTTTGCTTCTTTCCAATGTAAATTAGCAGTGCTCAGTGTGATTTTTATGAAGTTATTAAGCTTTTTAGTAGTTAAGGCAATACATTGAATCGAAAGCCTCTCCTCAGTTTAACCTTATCAAATAGCAATTGCTTGATTTGCTTCTGACCTAGTGAAATAATAGGGCATGTAGATTGATATGCTAGGTATTTGGAACTTAAAAACCGATTCCTGGACTGCAGACAGAATATGATTTAGCAGACAGTTTTACACTGATTAAAGTGACAAAGCAGTATTATTTCATAGGTTTATAGTTTGAAATGCTATAACATTAACATTTTTTTACTTGTATGTGTTTTAAACATTTTTTATTTTGAGTTACTTACAAAACCTAGATAATTTTGTTTCTGTCTGTGGTTTGTTTTTTCGTAGAGTGTTGAAGGAGAGCATCATGAAAAAGCTGTAGAACTGCTGAAAGCAGCGCAAGGAAAGGTTAAATTAGTCGTGCGGTACACACCCAAGGTCTTGGAAGAAATGGAGTCACGCTTTGAAAAGATGCGATCAGCAAAACGCAGGCAACAGACCTAATGCAGTTAAAACCTTTATATTCCATTTTGCTTTTAGCTAGAGAAATTTTACTTGTGACCTACTGATGGCCACAATGCCAATGATGGTAAAAACAACAACAAACTTCCCGTGAAATCCTCCTTGCCATTTTATAAATACCTATTTTAACATCATTTATGGTTCCAGAGATGCATACACTTTTTTCTGACAAGAAAAAGTAAAAAGGTAACGAGGGCAGTTCTGTCCTGCTGTTTTTACAGGCCTTTTTCAACAAATGCAGATTTTGTCATAAAGTTGTTATAGATTTTTAAAAATGCTTTTTTAATATTAAAATGTACTTTTACATTCTTAAATCTTTTTTTAGGAAAAAAAGTTTTCTTTATTTGCTTATTTAAAAAGAACAGTTCTCCATTCTTTTTTTTTCTTTAACCTGTAACATTTCTTTATGCTTTTCCAAGAAATTACACATAATAGTCTCAGCAGTTCATTACACTATGAATTCATTGTTAATATCACTGCTGCATTTTGTATTTGAAACACACACATAATATAATCAATGGTAAATTATAACTCAGCACAGTGAAAGTTTTTTACTTTTATTTAAACATAATATATAATGAATATTTGTTTGTACTGATTTATAAAAGTTTTTAAACACTGATACAATCATTGCTAAAATATGTATTCTTTCATAATATTTGAGCAGTGAGGCAAGGGAATGTAATTATTTGCATTACTGATTACATCTTTCTGTTTATATTCAACTATATCATAAATTACAAATGCAAAAAAGGTTTAAGATTCTTTTGCAAATTTTTTTAATGCTATTCATTGTTACTTAAATATACCTTATTTCTCATCCTTCCATTCCTAGAGATGAGCCAGTTAGTTTGTGATGGGATATAGCAAAGGAGAAAAAAATAATACTTACAACCTCACCAGCCTCAAGAATTATAGCTCAATTTAAAGAATTGATACTATGTAAGAAAAAGATATGTTTAAGATATATAGAAGTTATAATGTGATGCATTTCATAAGAATCTGCGTACACTTTGTCAAAATGAGTAAGAACTCATTCACATTAAAGTTGTTGGATTTAGAGTCGTTATTCTTATGATTCAAATATAATGATGAGAATTCTGAGATACTTTGATTTGTCCACTGGATGTCACTGTTTTACTGAAAGGCAGCTATTAGTGGATGACTGTGACTGAGGTCTTTCTAATGGCAGAAATTGAGTTAAGGTTCATATTCAGACATAACTTACAGGAACATTTGTCTGGCTTTTACAAATTTTAAGTGACAGGTGCTAGAAAGAAAATAATGGATTGAAATATATAAGGACTTTAGAATAATTAACGCTGTGTAAAGAGTGGGCATTTTGTGACATTCCTTCAGGAAGAATAGAAATGTGTATCTTTTTCTGCATGTTTGTGAGCACTGTGAGTCTTAAAAAGATTATTCCAGTTTTCAGAGATTCAGAATAAAAGTCAATCAGCATTGTTATTTATCTTTTAGGTATTGAACACTGGATTGCATGATTGAATGTGTTTTTAGTCCACTATAAAACATGCTTGTTATTGATAGGATCATGTTGTTGAATTGTATATTTCCAAAATTAATTGATGTTTTTAAAATGTTGAGACCAAAGTAGGGTAGAAGAATTATGGACTTAATTTAAATGTAAAATTACTACAGGTATTTGTTGTAGAGCTTTATATATTAAAGAGAGGTATTGGTGCATATAAAAACAGTAATAATATTGTTGTGCTTGTATTCTTGCATTACAGGGTAAATAAACCCTGAAGAAAGCTTATTTTAGTATTGCTGCAGCTGCAGTAGCTTTTAAGGGTGTGTCAACATTTCATTATAAATTACAGCTTCCTGGTTCAGTATCTCAGCTGTTTCAGAACTTTCAGCCAAGTTAAATCTTTTTTGGTGTTGAAACTTAGTAAGTTTAGTAAGCTATTTTTTGTTTCTTCTACAGTAATCCACAATCTGTTCTTTGTGTGGGCTGGCACTTATTTATAATTTTTAAAATATGGATAGCTTAAAAGAGCCAAATACAGCAGTTTTGCTTGCTCCTGTTGAGCATGAGTAGCAGTAGTTTATTTTCTTTAATGCAGTTTTCATAGTGTATCCCAGAATTTTAAATCATGACCATAGAAAAATGCAGTCATTCAGTGGCAAAGATGTATGATAGTGATTTAGTATAGTGAGGAAATGAGGGGAGTTTTCATCTTATAAATGTATGGTTTATGAACATAACTAAGACATAGTAAATAATGGGTATTTGATTTGTAAATTATAAATATAAGTTATCTTCCCTCCCCAGTTTCCATTTGTTGTTTTTGGTATTTCAAAATGAGTTGACTCAGTGATTCTCAACCTTAGCTGCATATTAGAACACCCTACAGGCCTTCAAAAAAAATAATAACACTTGAGTCCTACTCCATACCAACTAAATTGCAGTCTCTGAGGTGGGGCCAGGTGCTTATTTTTTTGAAGCTTTCCAACTGGTTCTAAAGGACACCTAGGGTTGAGGACCACTTGTTTCCCCCTTTATGACATACTCTAATTACACTGGACTCTGTTTGGAAACGTCAGAATAATTCAGTTTACAGTTACTACTAAATAGCTACAAATGTAAGGGTCAGTTATATTTCTTAGTAATCTCTTTAGGAATAAAGGTACTTGGCATTTCTTATTGGGGAAGTAACTACCGCTTAACTTTTTCTTTTTTTTTAAATAAAATCTACCAGTAGCTTATATGTAAGTTTTTAATGTCTGTCACCTTTCTGCCCTCTTTCCCTTTATAACTTTCAAAAATGTCTATTATTTGAGAAAGCATGTTTAAAATTGCAGATGATGTTTAATAATATTTTCATTGATAATTACGAATTGTCTTAATATGGCCATTTTATCCATTAGTATAACACTAGGTTATAGTGGCCTCATTCTTTGGGGTTTGATAATTCAGATGGCTTTTTTTTTTTAATCGTTGTCTTCCTCTTCCAAATTTTTGAAAGTTACTTTGCTCAAGTACTTAAATAGTTTGGCTCAAGTACTTTGTTTACAATATAAGTGGATATTATAGCATTTAATAGAAGAAATGGCTATGGCTTATCTGAAAAGAATGTCAGCATGACTTGGTGTAGACTTACAAGACTGTGTTGTGGATATTTTATTATGTGGAATGAGCATTGAAATCAAGGACTCTAGTAATTGTATTTCCTGAATAAATGTATGTTTATGAATTTTCTAACTTATATTTTGTTGTTCCTTTGCTAACAGTCTGGTTTTATACTTTTTATTGTCCAAAATGTCACTAATAGTGTTTCTTCAAAGGTTGTTATAGTTCTATAATGATGAAACAGTGGGAGAGTGGTTGTTCATTAATTTTCAAGAAGTTCCAGACTAATTTGTATATGGGTATAGTTTTTAAAAGCATCAGTAAACAATATGCTTCTACTTTAAGTTTGAAGTAAAGGAATATAGTAGCCAAAATAGATTTAACACTTTTTCAATGGGTGACTTCATTTATCAATTCTGATTCTAAGGCTTATTAAAATAAATTTGTATTAGTTATATTTTTGTTCTTTGGATTAAAAACAAATTGATGTAACTACACAATCATTATGTTTCTGAAATACATATATATAATAACTTAAATGAGGTAAACGCATACTCAGGTGGTTACTGGAATGAAACTTCAGATTCCTACATTTTGCTTTGCCTTTCCTAAAATATAACTGGAGAGAATAAAGATTCTGTTGTATTATTTTAAGAGAGGCTATCTGGCATGTGATTGAGAGCACAGAATCTAGAGCCCGACAACCCTGATTTAGATTGTAGATTCACCACGCCTGTAACCTGCAAGGTACCTCTCTGTGCCTTAGTTCCTTCATCTGTCGTGTGTAGTGAGGATGCCTGTAAGTGTCATATCGTGATCTGTAAAGCCCTTAGAAAATGGCCTGCATAGTAAATGCTGTTTATGTTTGCTGTTACCTTTGTGTATGATAGCTTTAGGGCCTTATTAGCTAAAGGGAGACATTGTGGCCAAATAATTAAAATTAGCAAGTTCTTATTTTTTATTTTCGATTGCTGTAGGTGTTCATTGCCTGGGTGCAGGCTTTGTCTAGTTTCCAAGAGCAGGGACTGCTCCTGGTTGCAGTGGGCAGGCTTTTCATTTCAGTGGCTTCTCTTGTGGAATGTGGGCTCTAGAGCACTGGCTCAGTAGTTGTGGCACACAGGCTTAGTTCCTCCTCGGCATGTAGGACCAGGGATCAAACCTGTATGCCCTGCATTAGCGAGTGGATTCTTAATCACTGGACCACCAGGGGAGTCCAGCAAGTTCTTATTTTTGATACCTGGAAGACAGATAACTAACCTTTAAATTATGCTTGAAAGTAAATAAGATTTATAGGAATTTTCAGATTTCACTCTGATCAAAGAAACTCATGGAATTCTAAAATAAAGTGGAGTTTGGGGGATGTAGGGTCGAGGTCACATTCAGAATGAAACTTGTAAGAAAATAAGTCCCAGTAAGAGATTTGTTCAATCAGAAAAGCAATTTGTAGGGAGGATATGACCTGAAGATAATGGATTGCTGGATGGGCCTCAGACAACACAAGGCATAATTCACCGTAATGAACTTTTTAAAGGCAGAAAAATACACAGGCAACCAAGGGTACAGTGAAACACATCATTAGCCCTTAATTTCTTCAAAATTTCAGTAGACCAGAATACCGTTTTCTAGAAATCGTTAAATTCTGGTTTTGTTATGTTCACTATCATTGATTATTCTTTTAATATGATGATGTGGTGGCCCAGGTTTTTTTTACATTTATTTCTTTGTTGGCAAAAAACGTGATAAAATCTTTCCGACTTACTTTATACACAGAGGAAAAAAAATTCATACAGATTCCATCATCGACTTTATTTTGATTTAAATATATTTTAAAAGGCACAAGCACTTCACACCAACAAGTTGTGTATAAGCTCTCCTGATTCTCATCAACTATAGTAAAGTGTGTTTTGGACACAGTCAAGATCTGATTTGGTCCTTTTAAAAGAGGGAAAGCTTGGAAGGATTCTAAGTCTCTCCAGAATTGTTCTAAACAATAGGATTATAAAATTTTGGCGTTTGGTGACACATGAGGTCCCTTTATTTGACAGTTACTGCATTTCATCAGGGTGTATGAAAACTCAAAAACTCTAACCTTTCTTTTTATTTGGCAAGGAAGTGCAATCTGAAAGCATGAAGTAGCCCTGGGAAAATTTATATCTGGTATCTCTTACTTGATGTACATTGAACCCAGAGTTTAGATGCTAACTTTTGACTTTGTGTTATATTATGAATTGAATTGTCTGTTTTCCCTACCCTCAAAAGATACGTTGACACCTTAACCCCTCAGAATGTGATTTTATTTTGAGATAGGGTCTTTAGAAATTAAAATGTGATGATTGGGGTGGGCCTACTTCCAGAATGGCTGGTGTCCTTATAAGGAAAGGAGAATTTGGACACACACAGGGAGAACACATGGGAAGATGAAGGCAGAGATCGGGGTGATAGCTGTATTAATACAACTAACCACAGAAACAAGGAGAGGCATGAGCAGATTCTCTCCCTGAGCCCTCAGAAGGAACCAAGTCTGGGGATACCTTGATCTGGGACTCCAGCCTCCAAAACTGAAACAGTAAATTTCTTTAAACCACCCAGTATGTGGTACTTGATTATGGCAGCCCTAGAAAGCAGATACATAAGAACCCAGGTTCTGGTGGCGTTGCTATTGAAAATGAGTGCTGAAGCAAGATGTGGCTCCTGTGTACAGTCAGAGGGTCTCAGTGGAAATGGTTTTGATGAATAAAGGGTAAGACTCCTGGCCTCTGGGAGCAAGGGGAGGGGTTCTCTGCTGTGGTTGAAATGCTTTCTTAAAACAAGTATGCATCTGTAATTGACCTGTGCCTCAGGTGGCCTCCTGGGCTCATAAGCCCCTCAGAACTTGGGCTTTTCCCCATTTTAGGCTGCCAGTTACTGCATTAGCTGTATCTTTCTCAGTTCAAGGACTTTCCATGAGTTTGCAGTGGCAAAATACACAGCACTGAGGAGAGGCGTTTCTGCATGGCCCTTGTTCTGATGGGAATGTGATGAGCATTTGTCTCTGGCCAGGGGTGTTTCACCTTGTAAAGGTTTATGTTGGCTGCTTATGCACGCCTGATACAAAGCCTTATTTTAGTCATACTGGATTGTTTTTTCCTTAAAACTTTCTGTTGTGCTTAGGATAAAATCCAGATCCCTTGCCAAAAGGTCCTGCATAATCCATTCCCTCCTTCCTCTCAAATCTCATCTCATCCCACCCAGCATTCCAGTTGGCTCTACTCCATACCAGTTCCCTCATTAGAAGGCTCATTCTCTGGTTCTTCCGCTGGCTGGCTGCTCCTCATTCAGGTATAAGTTGGAGTCACCATTTGTTCCATCTAAAGGTAGGTTCCTCATCCTCTGCTAATAGGGCAATATTGTTTCCTTGTTTATTATTATTGTTGTTCAGTTGCTAAGTCATGACCAACTCTTTGCAACCCCACAAACTGTAGCCCGCCAGGCTCCTTTGTCCATGGATTTCTCCAGGCAAGAACACTGGAGTGGGTTGCCATTTCCTCCTCCAGGGGATCTTCATGACCCAGGGATTGAACCCGCCTCTCCTGCATTGGCAGGCGGATTTTTTAACCACTCAGCCCACCTGAGAAGCGGTTCTTTATTTATATTATATGCTTAATTGTGCTTTCGCATTACAACTCCAGTGACAGCAAGAAGGATCACTATTGTATTCACATTTATTCCCCCATTGCCTAGCACAGTATGGTGACTCGTATACCCTGCTGAATTGGCTTACTTTTCATAATTCTGCAAGTAGATAAAGAACTTACCCTGGAACCATATAAAAATAACGATGGCACACATCGATAGGTACACATAACTTTCACAGAATCAGCTAAATCAAATAGTTTTTCCAAAGTCATACAGTTAGTGATCAACACAGCCAAGATTCAATCTCAAATATGTTTTCAAAGCCCATACTTTTCCCCCAGTGCCACAAGTGCACTTACTGGTTTTTTCCTCTCCCATATTCTATTTGGGCATACCACACGGCATGTGGTATCTTATCTTGGTTCCCCAACCAGGGATTGAACTGCCCCCAGCAGTAGAAACACAGAGTCTTAACCAGAAGACCACCGGGGAAGTCCCCTCCTTATATTCATTTTTAGAAAAAATTACTTAAGTGTAGTTGATTTACAATGTTAATTTCTGCTGTACACCAAGTGATTCAGTCATACATATATGTAAAAAGTCTTCATATTCTTTTCCATCATGTTTTATCACATTGAATATAGTTCCTGTGCTATATGGTAGGATCTTGTTTACCCACTCTATATACAATTTTTTTTTTTTTTTTTTTTTGGACTGAGCCATGCAGCTAGCAGGATCTTAGTTTCCTAACCAACCAGGGATTGAATCGGGGGCTATGGCAGTGAAAGTGCAGAGTCCTAACCACTAGGACTGCCAGAGAATTCCCAATAGCTTTTCTTTTTTTAATTGAAGTATAGTAATGTGGGCTCCCCTTGTGGCTCAGCTGGTAAAGAATCTGCCTGCAATGCGGGAGACCTGGGTTTGATCCCTGGGATGGGAAGATCCACTGGAGAAGGGAGAGGCTACCCACTCCAGTATTCTGGCCTGGAGAATTCCATGGACTACATATAGTCCATGGGGTTGCAAAGAATTGGATACAACTGAGTGACTTTTAAAAAAAATGTACAATGTTGTGTTAGTTTCAGGTGTATAGCAAAGTGATTCAGTTATACATACATATATATCTTTTTTTTCCTTTTATTTCTTAGGTTTCTTGGTGTTTTGGTTTAGATATTTTCTTTTTTGAGCTAGAGTCCTGTGTCTCACACACACACACACACACACACACACACAGGAACAAGAAAGCAACATACTTTTAGGTGCTAATGAATTTTAAGAAGTCCAGGAGAGCAAGAAGGATGAAAGCCAAAGAGAAAAGACTCAGCAGCATTAAATCACTCGTCAAGGTTCAAAACCATTGATGCTACCATCCCTTCTCTTTGGGCTGTCCGAGGTGGGCTCAGAGACATGGACCCACCATATCTAAGCAGCTAGTTTTTTTATATTTTCCTTGGAACCTCTATGCAGCACCAACCTCCATACAGTATTTCACATAATGCTTGCAATGACTGAGTACTAGTATTAATTTTTAAACACCTACTCTGTGCTGATGATCCTTTTCTATAAATCACCCTTAACATACCCACTGACTCCCCACCATAGTTAGAATATAAATCTAAGCACCTCACCATAACATCCCCAGTCCATACAGTGTGCCTCTCTCTGAAGCCCTCCACTCTTTCCCCTCTCCACTTCTGACTCTTCCCCTTTCTCCAACATGACAGGACTTTACACTTGATGTTACCTTTGTCTGAAATCTGATAATGTATTTGTCTATTTTGTCAGCCCACTATTTCCACAAAATCATAAACTTGAGAGCAAGGCCGGCCTGTTTTGTTTCCCGCTTGAGAACCCCATGAACAGTATGAAAAGGCAAACTAATAGGATACTGAAACAGGAACTCCCCAGGTCAGTAGGTGCCCAATATGCTACTGGAGATCAGTGGAGAAATAACTCCAGAAAGAATGAAGGGATGGAGCCAAAGCAAAAACAATACCCAGATGTGGATGTGACTAGTGATAGAAGCAAGGCCGAAGCTGTAAAGAGCAATACTGCATAGGAACCTGGAATGTTAGGTCCATGAATCAAGGCAAATTGAAAGTGGTCAAACAGGAGATAGTGAGCGTGAATGTCAACATTCTAGGAATCAGCAAACTAAAATGGACTCGAATGGGTGAATTGAACTCAGATGACCATTATATCTACTACTGTGGGCAGGAATCCCTTAGAAGAAATGGAGTCGCCATCATGGTCAACAAGAGTCCAAAATGCAGTACTTGGATGCAATCTCAAAAACAACAGAATGATCTCTGTTCGTTTCCAAAGCAAACCATCCAGTATCACAGTAATCCAAGTCTATGCCCCAACCAGTAACACTGAAGAAACAAGTTGGATGGTTCTATGAAGACCTACAGGCCTTTTAGAACTAACACCCAAAAAACATGTCCTTTTCATTATAGGGGACTGGAATGCAAAAGTAGGAAGTCAAGAAATACCTGGAGTAACAGGCAAATTTGGCCTTGGAATACAGAATGAATCAGGGCAAAGACTAATAGAGTTTTGCCAAGAGAACGCACTGGTCATAGCAAACACCCTCTTCCAACAACACAAGAAAAGACTCTACACATGGACATCATCAGATGGTCAATACCGAAATCAGATTGATTATTCTTTGTAGCCAAAGATGGAAAAGCTCTATACAGTCAGCAAAAATAAGACTGGGAGCTGATGGTGGCTCAGATCATGAACTCCTTTATTGCCAAATTCAGACTTAAATTGAAGAAAGTAGGGAAAACCACTAGACCATTCAGGTATGACCTAAATCAAATCCCTTATGATTATACAGTGGAAGTGAGAAATAGATTTAAGGGCCTAGATCTGATAGATAGAGTGCCTGATGAACTATGGAATGAGGTTCGTGACATTGTACAGGAGACAGGGATCAAGACCATCCCCATGGAAAAGAAATGCAAAAAAGCAAAATGGCTGTCTGGGGAGGCCTTACAAATAGCTGTGAAAAGAAGAGAGGCGAAAAGCAAAGGAGAAAAGGAAAGATATAAGCATCTGAATGCAGAGTTCCAAAGAATAGCAAGAAGAGATAAGAAAGCCTTCTTCAGCGATCAATGCAAAGAAATAGAGGAAAAGAACAGAATGGGAAAGACTAGAGATCTCTTCAAGAAAATTAGAGATACCAAGGGAACATTTCATGCAAAGATGGGCTCGATAAAGGACAGAAATGGTATGGACCTAACAGAAGCAGAAGATATTAAGAAGAGGTGGCAAGAATACATGGAAGAACTGTACAAAAAAGATCTTCATGACCCAGATAATCATGATGATGTGATCACTAATCTAGAGCCAGACATCTTGGAATGTGAAGTCAAGTGGGCCTTAGAAAGCATCACTACGAACAAAGCTAGTGGAGGTGATGGAATTCCAGTTGAGCTGTTTCAAATCCTGAAAGATGATGCTGTGAAAGTGCTGCACTCAATATGCCAGCAAATTTGGAAAACTCAGCAGTGGCCACAGGACTGGAAAAGGTCAGTTTTCATTCCAATCCCAAAGAAAGGCAATGCCAAAGAATGCTCAAACTACCGCACAATTGCACTCATCTCACATGCTAGTAAAGTAATGCTCAAAATTCTCCAAGCCAGGCTTCAGCAATACGTGAACCGTGAACTCCCTGATGTTCAAGCTGGTTTTAGAAAAGGCAGAGGAACCAGAGATCAAATTGCCAACATCCGCTGGATCATGGAAAAAGCAAGAGAGTTCCAGAAAAACATCTATTTCTGCTTTATTGACTATGCCAAAGCCTTTGACTGTGTGGATCACAATAAACTGTGGAAAATTCTTCAAGAGATGGGAATACCAGACCACCTGACCTGCCTCTTGAGAAACCTATATGCAGCTCAGGAAGCCACAGTTAGAACTGGACATGGAACAGACTGGTTCCAAATAGGAAAAGGAGTACGTCAAGGCTGTATATTGTCACCCTGCTTATTTAACTTATATGCAGAGTACATCATGAGAACTGAAACGCTGGGCTGGAGGAAGCACAAGCTGGCATCAAGATTGCTGGGAGAAATATCAATAACCTCAGATATGCAGATGACACCACCCTTATTGCAGAAAGTGAAGAAGAACTAAAGAGCCTCTTGATGTAAGTGAAAGAGGAGAATGAAAAAGTTGCCTTAAAGCTCAACATTCAGAAAACGAAGATCATGGCATCTGGTCCCATCACTTATACATGGGGAAACAGTGTCAGACTTTATTTCTCTGGGCTCCAAAATCACTGCAGATGGTGACTGCAGCCATATCTACCAACCTAGATAGCATATTCAAAAGCAGAGACATTACTTTGCCAACAAAGCTCCATCTAGTCAAGGCTATGGTATTTCCAGTGGTCATGTATGGATGTGAGAGTTGGACTGTGAGGAAAGCTAAGAGCTGAAGAATTGATGCTTTTGAATTGTGGTGTTGGAGAAGACTCTTGAGAGTCTCTTGGACTGCAGGGAGATCCAACCAGTCCATCCTAAAGGAGATCAGTCCTGGGTGTTCTTTGGAAGGAATGATACTGAAGCCGAAACTCCAGTACTTTGGCCACTTCATGCAGAGTTGACTCTTTGAAGAAGACTCTGATGCTGGGAGGGATTGAGGGCAGGAGGAGAAGGGGACGACAGAGGATGAGATGGCTGGATGGCATCACCACCTCGATGGACATGAGTTTGAGTGAACTCCTGGAGCTGGTGATGGACAGGGAAGCCTGGTGTGCTGCAATTCATGGGGTCGCAAAGAGTCGGACACGACTGAGTGACTGAGCTGATATACCCAGAGCTGGGAACAGTGTCTAGCATGTGGCAGACAATCCATACTCGCTGAGAGGATGACATGAAAGAACATGTGTTGCTATTTTACAGAAAGAGGACAGGAATCGCCTCTCTGAAGAGATGATGTTTGAAAAGAAACCTGAATGGTGTGAACTGAAGAAGTCACCCATGTGAATATCTGGGAAACTAGTGTTTTGATAGGGCCCAGTTAAGAGTTTCTCTTCCCCAGTTTGGTTCTGAATGCGGCAGGAAATCAATGAATTGACCGATGTGGGCCAAGATAGCACTTCTATTATTTATTTGTTCTTACTCCACATATTTATTGAATATCTTCTCTGTGCTAGTCATGTTCAAGAGAATAGGGCTGCAGTAGAGATAAAAGACAAAGTCCTTGCCTCCAGGAGCCTACTTTCTGTTAAAGACGGGGCAGGCATACATACCTTAGGCTTAAGAAAGTGTGCTCCTCAAATTCGCCACATCGACCCTCCTCATCTGGACCATGACTGATTTCTCATCATGCCCATTCTTCAGGGGCAGAGCTTGTTCACACTCTAGATACCATCCCCAGAGAGGCAGATATGAGATAGAAATGCTTCTTCCTTCTAGTATTAATAGTTCTTGCTAACTAAAGATTAGTGAAGAGCTCAGTCATATCGGACGACTTACCAAAGTCCCATGGCGTGAGTGCTTCCAAGAGAAGCACTTAGAAGTAACCACTGAGACAGAGGTCAAACCTCGAAAGTGTGGTGTCCTTCTAGCCAGATAAACATGTAAACACGTAAGGAATGTTGGAAACAGAATTAAAACACAAAGTTTTAAACCAAGTTAAACAATTCTTACAAATTGAAAACATTGGAAAAATTGGAATTTTTAAAATCCAATGTGACATTTTATAATATAAATACTTTTAAAACTGATTAAGGAAGGAGTCAGTAACACACACACACCCCTTTTCCCCACCTCCTTCTGTAACTAGAACCTCACAGATTTATTAAACTCTATATAACCTTTTCCTCCTACCTTTTTATGTTATACCACAAGGTGGCACCAAAGTGCTGTTGATACTATGTAAGAAATTTCTAGTATTAATAGTTCTTGCTAACTAAAGATTAGTGAAGTGCTTAGTCATATCGGACGACTCTTTGCTACCCCATGGACGGTAGCCTGGCCGGGTCCTCTGTCCATGGAATTTTCCAGGCAAGAGAACTGGGACAAGTTGCCATTTCCTACTCCAGGGGATCTTCCCAACCCAGGGATCAAACTCCGGTCTCCCACATTGCTGGTGAATTCTTTACCATTTGAGCCACCAGGGATTAGTCCTAAGTTTTAAAATGTACTCAACCTTTTCTTTAAAGCCCCAGATTAGTATTTCTATGTATTTTATGAAATTCAAAGCTCTGTAAATGTGGGAAGAAAACTTACTAAACACATTCTAAAAGAAAAACAAACCTAAATTAGTTCAGTTCAGTTCAGTTGCTCAGTCGTGTCCGACTCTACAACCCCATGAATCGCAGCACGCCAGGCCTCCCTGTCCATCACCAAGTCCCGGAGTTCACTCAAACTCAGGTCCATCGAGTCAGTGATGCCATCCAGCCATCTCATCCTCAGTTGTCCCCTTCTCCTCCTGCCCCCAATCCCTCCCAGCATCAGTCTTTTCCAATGAGTCAACTCTTTGCATGAAGTGGCCAAAGTTACATAAATACTATTCAGTATGTAGGTTTTCTAGGGTGGGAAAGGAGTACAAGTGATTCAGCATTGTTTTGATTTACTAAATATGAACAACTATAGTTGGCTGGAAATTATTTTCAGGTTTACATCTTTCTTTAGATTATCTTCACCCAAATTCAAACAGGATGTTTAATCAAAAGAAAACTTGTTTCAGGGACTTCCTGATGGTTCAGTGGTTATGATTTCACACTTCAAATGCAGAGGGTGTGGGTTCAGTCCCGAGTTGGGGAACTAAGATGTCATATCCCATGAAGTGTGGCCAAAAGATTTTTTTTTTTAATTCATTTCAGAGGGACCTGGTAAGTTCCTTTAAATAAATTAAAAACTGAGGTATTGCAATTAACCTGCTTTGTATGACACTAAAGTTTTTTAATGTTCTCCTTTCCTTGCAAATTAAAAATACAGTGTCAAGCCAAATACAGAGTGAAGTAAGCAGTTGACCTAGATATTAGCTCCAGTTCTGCCGGTGACTAGGTATGCTGCCTTTAGTAATTCAGTTATCCTCTGTGGGTCTGATTTCTCTCTGGTAAATGAGATTTAACTGGTGATCTCCAAAGTTCCTTCTGTTTCTGAGGATTTCACAAGTATCAAGAAGAAAGTCTGGCACAACTTAAGACAGAACTTTCTAACAGCTAGAACCATCCAAAGCTGGAGTCAACCCCTAATGAGGATGTGAATATGCTGACCATGTGTGAGGTGTTAGTCGCTCAGTTGTGTCTAACTTTTTGTGACCCCATGGACTGTAGCCCGCCAGGCTCCTCAGTCCATGGAGTTCTCCAGGCAAGAATGCTGGAGTGGGTTGCCATGTCTCTGTCTAGGGGAATCTTCTGGACCCAGGATCTTCTGGATTGTAGGTGGATCCTTTACTGTCTGAGCCAACAGGGAAGCTCCAGTGCTCACTATAGACCTATCCAGAAGAAGCAGAGATGCTGTTGGACTATTTTAAGCCTTAGGTGCTTAACCAGGTCTTAAGGTTCTTTTTAAGCCTAAATTTCTTAATTCTATAAGTTAAATTGAATTGTAAGCTGCTTGACAGTGGGACTCCAAATCATACCTTCTACTTTGAGGCTGCCAAGAAAATGCACCTTTCCAATCTCTGACTATGGGGAGACTGACTGACTAGCAGTCCAACTGGGAAGTTCTTCACCATAGTTCCCAGAGGCTGGTCCCGGTCAGTGACTGACTGCAGCAGAAATACGAAGGCAGGAGGCATGGGACTCCTCTGATGGGGGAGTTTGTCTTAGGGTCTCTCCATTGGATGCACCAAGCTTTGATGAAACTGCACTGCCATCAGAGACTCATCCAACCACTCTTCCTTCCTTTCCTCTCTGACCTGGAGTCAAACGTGCATAAGATCTCAGGGCTCTAAGAGTCTCCCGTACTTCCCTCCCCGTGTTTCTTCACTAACATTTCCCCTCATGAGTCTTTTGCATAAGCAATCCTATATGGGTGTCTGCTTCTCAAAGGACCCAAACAATCCTATAGCAGAGACTCATAAATTTGGGTGGCAAGTTACATCAGAATTGGATCTTTTAAAATATTGAGACTCTCATGCCCCATCCCAGACCTACTATATCAGAATCAGTGGAGGTGAAATTTGTGTCTCAAGTCTTCTCCAACTGACCTGTGAATTGATCGAAGCTGCTGAGTCCCCAAGAGAGTAGAGTCTGAGGTGTTAGATGTATGGTAACTATTCCTTGGAGGGGGGGGAACTCCCCATAAAAGTTGAAAAACTTGACAAGTTTGTGTTATTTTGTACTAAAATGAAGAAACTGGAAAAGTGAATATAATGTGTTTCCCTAAAACCTCAAGGTCCTCCCATTTTCTGTTTCATATTGAAAAATGTTAACTTTCCTCATATGTGTTCTATGAACTGAATTCATATATTTTAACACTAACCTGAGGCAAAAAAAAAAGTGAGTGTAATAAATAGTACCAGATTTTGTCAACCAGACCCCAAGAAAGCATTTTTGTCATCACCCTAACTTCCAACCCCCTCAATCCAGTCTCCAGACCCTCCCTTGCTTTGCCTCCTTCCAAGGTAATCCTGAGAATTATAGATGGTTGGTAGTTTGTCTGAATTTTTAGAGCAATTGCCTCAGAATTTTTATTTTTGAAATTATATTAAAGACATTTTCAGAAACCTTGGTATTGTTAAAATTTTCATTCTGGTTGCCACTCCTTTTAATTTGAAGAGAGTGATGGTAGCTGTTGTTAGACAAAAAGAAAGGAAATTACCTAAGATGTGTTTACCCAAGAAGTCTTTTTTGAGACAGCATTAGGAGCCAGAACAGGAAAGGAAAGACAATCTACCGAATGTGAGGTATTCTTTCCACCTCTTCCCACAACTTCTCCTTGAGTCTACAATCTCTTACTGCCTTCTTTCCTAGATTTCTTTGCATGTATGTTCTTGTAGACAAGGAAGAACTTCCGAGGATACACTTCAGCAGTAGAACTGTCTTCAACCCCACACCCCACCCCAAGTGCTGGTTTTCTGTTCATGTCCTTTATGGGGTTCAGAGACTTTGCATGTAGTTCTTTGAAATAACTGTCTCATGTTACGGTCTTTCCAACATGTTTAAAGTTCTATTTGGCATTTTGAGGGAGTGAAAAGGAACCACATTCTATGTCTGAACTGTGTGTTAAAACTTTGGCCTGAGCAAATGTTCAGCATGACTAGGTGGTAATCTTCACAGTTTTCTACTCTGATTTTTCTTCCTTGTCTTTTCTGTGATAATGCCTGGCTACTTTAATGTTCATTTAATTTTTTTTTTTTTTGCCTCATTCTTTCTATCATTAGTAGATTCTGTAGATTAGTAGACTATTATTACATGGGCCTTGGAATCTACGAGCAGTTGTGTAATTCAGAAATTGTTGCAGACTCTCATTCTCTTCTGGGGTTAGATTTGAAATGAAAATATCAGGAAAAGAAAATCAGAATTAGAAAGGGTTAGGAATATATATTAGGTATATTATGTATAGGAAAATGTTTCTGATAATTGTCCTAATATTTTGAAGTTTAGGGTCAATATGGGTCTTTAGAAGTACTTAATAGGACATCTGACTGCAGGATATTTGACCAAGTCAAGAAACTAAGAAATTTTGGGGTGATGTTTTGAAAAGGGCTGGTTTCAAGAATGGTCTTCAGTCACACCAGAAGCCTTACTGCCACTCATCACATGCCAAGGTCCATCAGTTCTACACAGGTGGCAGAGGAAAGAGGTCCCAGAAGCCCAAGTTTGACCACTTGTATAGCTTAAAAAGATATTTTTAATTTTTCAACAATTTGATATTTGTATTTTGTGTATGTGATTCAAGATAATCAATGTAGTTTAAAATTATCCCTAAAAAATAGATGCTATTTTCTGTGCAAAACAGGATCACTCTAGAGACATTGAGACTCCAAAGAAAAGGACAGCCAAGTGAGACACTAAGACTGCAAGCCTCTGGGGCCCAGTGTGGGAGTTTCACCAGCCCAGAGCCCTGGATGCAGATGTGGAGGCAGCAGAGCAGAGACACAAGCATTTACCTTGCGGACTCAGTTGTTAGAGTAGGGACATATCAGTTGTCTGAGGGGTAGGGATTAGACTTGATATTCTTTCCTTATTTCCTGAATCTATTATGTTTTGAAGTGCTTAATGTATGCATATGTACATATAAAACCCGTAAATATGTATGTGTGTGTAGATATATACATAATTTTAATAACATAAACAGCTTCTAGGGCTTCCCTGGTGGCTCAGTGATAAAGAAGCTGCCTGTACTCCAGGAGTTGTGGGTCAGACCCCTGGATGAGGAAGATCCCCTGGAGAAGGAAATGGCAACCCACTCCAGTATTCTTGCCTGGAAAACCCCACGGACAGAGGAGCCTTGTGGGCTTAGTCCATGGGGTTGCAAAGAGTTGGACACGACTTAGCAACTAAACAACAACAGCAACAAAACAGCTTCCAACTTCGGGTGGTGGGTCTGGCACGGATGCTTTCATAAAGTCAACAGCTATTATTCCCCCATCATGTGACTGCATCAGGTCACTATTTGGGGTGTCTTTTGGATGGGAGGTATGATAAACCCTAAGCATCCAGGACAACTTGTATACCATTCATTCTAGAAAGAGAGGCATGTTTAAGCTTGCAATGGACTCTTCAGGGCTCATTCTGCAATATAATCTTCACCATGAGCTCACCACGGAGACCAGAAGTTTCAAAGTGCTTAATGTCAACAGGTAAGGAAAGACGGTTACATTTGAGGCGTGTCCTTCTGAATTTTACATAATCCTACAAATGATTTTAAAAAATAATTAGATTTCAATAAAGGGATTAGCAACTATAAAACAGGGTTGGGAAACTGTATGGCCCACGGGCCAAAACTAGTCCAACGTGTGTTTTTGCAAAAGAAAAAAAAAAAAGTTTTATTGGAACTCAGCCACATCTATTTGCTTACGTATCATTTATGATGCTTTTGTGCTACATTGGCAGAGTTGAATAGTTATGGCAGAGACCATGTGGTCCACAAGGCTCCAAATATTTACTATCTGGCCCTAAACTAGAAAAACAAATATCAGCAACTCAACAGAAAACAAACAGGCAGAGGAAACGAATAGGCAGTGTATGGAAGAGCACACCAAATGCCCAATAAATACATGAGAAGATGCACTTGTAATAGAGGAAATTCAATTTAAACTACACTTTGATTTCACTCGGTGTGCATCAGATTCACAAATATTTAAGTCTTAAAACATTAGTGTTGGTAGGAAGTAGAGTAATGAGGTTTCTTATTCTCCACTGATGGAAGGACAAGTAAGTCCAGTCACTTTGGAAAGGCATTTGACATCCAATATGGTGAGTGTGTGCATGTACCTAAGCTATGACCCAGCAATTCCACTCCCGGACACACACACATATATAAAGGAAAACACATTTTAGAGAATCTCTTGCATATATGAAAAAGGAGACTTGAACAAGAATATTCATGGTAGTATTTTTAGAAAAAAAAATAAGTTTAAATAGAATGGACAAATAAATACTGAGTATATTTTTAAATGGAATACTGTGTAGTAATGAAAATGAATTAACAATAGCACATAGTTCATGAACATGGACAAAGCTCACAAGTTGAAGAAAACAAGTTGCTGAAGAATACAGAATGATATTCTTTTTAGGGAAGCACACATATGAAAAATATGAAAACATGCATGGGCATTAATGATGAAGTTTAGGCAAGGGCTTACTTCCAGGGAAAGAAAGAAGGAAAGGAATATGATTGGGGAGGAGTACAAAGGGAACTCAACTACATTTGTAACACTGTATTTCTTAAGCTGGCTGCTGTGAATTTAGATTTTTTTTTCTTTTGTCACTTGGAAGTATTTTATAAAAAGTGAAATTCTGTACATTTGAGGACTTTCAATTCAGTCGTTATAGCACTCCCAGAGAACCCTCACAATCTCTGTTTTTGTTTCCTTAATAGAGCAGCCTGCAGAAGCATACACTTGTATAGGTATGTATTTGTAAGAATGGGTGAGAGGGTGAGTGGAACCAAAGTCCAGCTTGTCCACAAGTCAACACACCTTGTACCCTCTGCCCCAAAGCCCCAAGATGAGCATTATCAGGAAGGGATGCCTCCTTCGTTGCTCCACTTCCTCTTATCGAGCCTGTGGATGCTACCTATTTACTCATCCATGGCATGAAAAGCTAGAAAGAAGAACCAGTCTGCAGGCAGAGTCTCTATTAAGTTTATATCTTGTCTGTCATCAAATTTTGGTTCATCTAGATATCTTTCCAGGTCCTTAAGTGTTATGGAAAAGCTGGTCATCTTTCTCTAGTTATCTGGGATAGGATCTTAAAAATCAGGGTGTGTTTTTTTTTTCCTCTCTTCAGGCATCTTATCCAAGAAATGAAGACTAATTGGCCAGTTTAAAGCAAAGCACACATAATGTAGCAACTATACAAAACACTAAGACTGTAACGTATCTTAACTCTTTTCTTCCTCTACCCATGTCCTTTGTTCCTGATATTTTCTCTTCATGGACAAGCTGCAGATTTGAATCCTCCTTTCTTACCTTCTTCATCTCCTAGATAATAGAAATGTATTCTTCAATAAAATCTATATCTCTCCCTTTTCCAAAATCTAAATCTCTCCTTTCACTTAAGTTCCCGGCCCTAAGATCTTATTCCTTGAAAGCAAAGAATAAAGTTCCTGACTTGACATGCATCAAAATGTTGATTTTGAGACTTTAAAGCCTCGAAGGTTTTTGCCGTTTTAATCAAGTTTTGCATATGATTCTTATGCTTACTAAAGTTTAAAGAAAGGAAACGAGTTATTTGGCCAAAATAAGATCGATCAGTGTAACATATTATTGTTATATATATAAAAAAGATGATATCTTGGCAAGAAAATTCTGTTGTAATGAAAGAGAAGTGTTAAAGGAATAAAAGAAACAAAATTAACGGTTTTCACTTGCTCCTGAGAGTTGGCAGCAAATAATGGAAGTGATTTAGACAATGGAATCCAGTTTAGAGAAGGCTCCAAGGGTACCATACAAGGAACCAGGAGCCCAGGAGCTGTTCTGTGATGATACTGGACAGAGCACAGTATCTACAAGCTTCCAATTTCTTATCCATAAAACCAGAGGGTTGTCCAGCTACCTTTAAATTCTCTTTCAAATCTACAACTATAGGAAACAGGTCGTCCCTAAAACTTAAATTCAAGGCATATCTGTGTTTATTTGACTGTCAAGCATGTCAAACAAGAATTTGTTACTCATATGCCCAACTGGCATTATTTTAAAAGATAAACCCCTGAATGTAAGGATGATGGAAATTTTTCATTTAAATTTCTCGGGTCTGTGTCAACTTATTTCTAGTTTCTTTCATTTTACTTATATGACATGAGTAATCAACTTGATGACAGTGAAATTTTTCACCCTGCCTACCTTAATATATTTCTGGGAAATGTCTTCAAAATCGAGAAAAATAACTCAAAATCATAGTGGACAGCAAGAAATGTGCCTACAAAGCAGTAGTTGGTACAAACAACAATAATAATAACGTGGGGTCTATTATGCCACAAAAGTCCAGAAGAGGAAGGAATGCTGATAATCACTTAACAGCAAAGTTGCTGCTGGCTCAAGGGTAGTTACTAGCACTCAGATGTTTTTGTTGTCTGGAAAACTTGTCCAGTGTTCAGAAACATCACTTCTGTTGACTCTAACAAGATTCCTGTGTTCCAGGATTTTGAAGTAGGTGAGAAAGTAGTCTACGTTTGGGGTCACCAAAACTCTATATCGTGGATGGCTAATTGCTATGATTTAGCTACCCCGTGCATATCGCTGCTGCTGCTGCTGCTAAGTCGCTTCAGCCATGTCCGACTCTGTGTGACCCCAGAGACGGCAACCCACCAGGCTCCCCCGTCCCTGGGATTCTCCAGGCAAGAACACTGGAGTGGGTTGCCATTTAGATAGGTATAAAGATGTTAGGTGAAGGGAGAGGTTCGTGGGGGATACACTGTTTTAACTTTAGTGTATAGGTGAAACTTAAACATTTATGTCAGATTAAAAGAAGCCTTTTCCCTCCTCTTTAAAATTCTTTTCCTATTTGCACAGCTCCCAGAGTCCTCACCATTTGGAGCAGCACAGAGTCATTTGAAACTTAACTGAATGCTGGAGGCAAGTTCTACTTCTCAGGTCGTCCAATTTAGGAGATCCAATTTCTGCAGAGGGAAGAAAACGAACATCC
>SJYV01003225.1:2314466-2442143 GCA_006410875.1 Neotragus pygmaeus
GCCGAGGAGGGGGGGGGGGTGGGCCGCCGGCACCCCCTTGGCACTCACTCCAGTGCCACCGGCTTCCCAAGCTTTGCCAATCCGGGTCCGAGGACCCGGGTAGCTCTTTTCCCCAGGCTTTAGGGGCACGATCACCAGCTCCCCCACACCTCCTAACTCTCGAGTGCATCTGGGGCCGAGGAGGAAAGAGGAATCTGGAAACGCTTGCCCTTGGCAACCTTTTCACGCGACTTTGTCTTCTCACCCGGGCCCCCTGCTCAGCTGGCAAGAGCTTTGCAGGCGTTAGGGGTGAGGGCGCCTCGAACTTGGCCCGAGTCTGAGACCGAGGCGGTTTTCGTGGGGAAGCATGTGGGGAAAAGAAACACCTGTGCGGTAGGGTAGTCAGGGCCAGTGGCCTTCCTGTTTGGCCCTGTCCGGGGAGAGCAACCTGGCACCTGGGTCCGCTTGCACTCCGGACTCGTCAGCCAGCGCCTGGGGTTCTGGAGCGCGCGGGGAAGCCAGGCCAAGACCAGGGAGAAGGAGGGGAGGCTGCAGGTTCCTCTGGATGCATTGGTCTTCTTACCCAGCAAGGCCTTTTAGAGAAGGAATGCTGACCTGAGGTACAGGATAGTGGAGGGAAATGAAAGTGCCAGAGCACAAGCTCTCGAAAGGTAGCCGTTTTCTGCTGTTGCTTAACCAGGAGAACTTTTCTTTTGAGCTCCCCGAGGTCGGGGAAGTCGCTCAAATGGTTCTGACTTCCACAGACCCTCTCCGCAAATGGGGACAGTCTCGGCTTTTAGACATTCTCTTCAGAAAAGAAGAATCTGAAATAGGTGCTGGAGGTGGCATTGCAGATGGCCCTCGTAGAGAAAAAATAGGATAATTGAGTGCCGGACTTGGGGTAGGCTCCTGTTCTTCCTTGTTGTGCTGTGTGGCCAAATTAAACCAAGGGCAGTGAAAGAACTGTTTGAGAGAGAAGGGGGTTCTGAAAGGCCTTGAGTAAAGGGAATTTCCTTTTACCTTATACCTCCTGAGGGGGATCTCTTAGACCTAGACAGTTGGAAAGAAAGAGCAGACCTCATGGAGAATCCTCTCTATTCAGGCCAGAGTATGCTGCCTCCAGGTGGGTGGTGGAACTGTTCTGCTTGCTGTCTGCCAATGGGTGGTTTTTGGGTTTGTTTGTTTGTTTGTTTGTTTTTAGTATTGTGGCCAGTTGCCTTGGAACCGGTGTCATTCTTTGGCTACCACCACCCCCTTCTCTTTTTTTATCACCCTCCCTTCAGGTTGAAGTTACATATTTGAGGTCATTTTCCTTCAATAAGGTAAATTTTAAGTTTTCAGTGAAAAATGTTAACTTTGCAGTGAGGAGCATTTTGCCTACAAAAGATACATCATGTGGAAAAGTTGGGGTGGGAGTGGGGAACCAGAAGGAAAGAAGACTAAGTGGAGGGGATGGGACTATTTTTTCCCCCCAAGACCTCTTTAAACTTTTAGGGAATTCATTGCAGAAGAGGTGTCTTTCCCTGACACTTCTTTCAAGCCCCAGAGAGAAAAGCAGTTGAAGAGATCTTGTTGAGCAGATTCCTTGAGTTTAATGACTAGTAGTCTTGCCTGCTCTGTAAGGAAAAGGGCTGTTTTACATTATTACCTAAAAAGCACAAAGAAATATCACATTTTTATGAGTGCGCTCCTTGCTATAGAGCATCAGACATCTTTCTTTAGAATTCACCAATATTCTGTTTTTGACTTTAAGCCTTACACAAGTGATTGTGGATGGCTTGGGAATCATGAAGATAATTGACACCAGTCCAGATCAGATTGCCTAAAGTAGCATCATCGTAGCGCTTTCTGAGCTGTGGTAGAGGGCACTTGTGTTACATTTTCTAATTCACTTCATGACCTGTAGAGTATTATACACCTGACAACTCCTTATTTCACCTGAATACTCTTCCATTTCACCCTTAAAAGTATATGTTATATGACCAGTGCATGTAAAGGGCGTCGCAAGGGCAGTATATTTGCATTTTGGAAAATTAGTGACCTCAAAAGCCACACTGGGGAGGGGTGGGGGCCCACACACAATTGATCTTACAAGACATCTTGGAATCACCCAAGTACTGTTTGCAAGTACTTCTGATTTGCTGTCCCATCACAGCTTTGGTGAGCCTAAGCTACACACCAAGGGTCCCTAAACTTTAATTGACCGATTTTCTAATTTCTGGAGCATGGACACCGAGGCCTATTTAGTTATCCGTGAAATGGTAATCGCAAAAATAGAAATCAAAACGATGAGACTATAATTTTAAATCAATTCTTGTATTTTTTGTTATTCCTCAGTGGTATCTTACCTTCACCTCGCTCAGGGGTGTACACATCCCACATTGGAGACTCTTGGTCTACAGAACAGGGATTTTATTTTATTCAACGTGGAGGGCACAGAGCCCAGTACCCAGGAAGCACTTTAAAAATGTTGCAGTGAATAAATAAGGACTTCAGGGCACACCAAGGGGCAGAATTGGGGATTGGAATTCAGCCCTCATTCCCACATAGGATTGCCAAACTCTGCATTCTCAGCATTTAGCCTTTTGTCCAGATCTGAGAAGGCCTCAGAGTGAGGAGGCTACCTGCTTCTTCTCCTTTAGGCTCGTTTAAACTTGTTCAGTCTAACAGTGTCTATTTCCTGCCGAAAGCTGCTTTATCCAAGTCTAGGGGCAAAATCAGATCTAATCCTCAGTATTGTTGATGAGATTCTTGTGTTCACAGCATCGGCTGCACCTGTAGTGATTATTTATATTTCGCAGCAGCAGTTCCCCATCCTATGTGTCACGGTGCAGTGGCTTGTCACACTTCACCCTGTTTGAAAGGAAGAGCTCTGACTAGTACTAAAATTCCAACGTGTATTTTTAATCAAAAAGATTCAAGGTGATTCCTCTATTAGATCTAATAAGGTCCGTCTTAATCACCTGTGTTCCAAGATTCTTGATGGGGAGATAAAGAGATGAAGTCACCGTGGAGGTGGGGAAGGGATTGTGAATGTATGTTCTCTGGTTTATGTGGCCAAACCACAAAATTTGAGACCTGTAGGGACACAAATTTCCACATCCTAGGTTATATCTGGTGCATAGTTTTCGGATTATAACGGCTGTTTCTGTGGCTTTGTGGAGAGGGAAGTAGGTTTGAGCCCTTGACCGTAGTAGTTCTTACCATGCTACTCAGTAGTTGGGTGGCCTTGGGCAAGTCATTCTACCTTTTTTTTTTCCGGGAGGAGGGGGACAGTTTTTCATTTGAAAAATGAAGTCATTGGATTCACTAGGTCCTATTTATGGGCTGCTTGTAGCTTCCAGATGTTCTCTGATTTTAGAATCCTTTCACAATTATAGGATGGCAAGGTGACTATAGCGTTCTGCTGCTTTTGTGAAAAGATCCCAGAAGGATCTGAATATCCTTCTAGTTGAAGTTGCACAAGCCTATTTATTGCCACTCACTCTGAGGAAGAGTTCTTTGTGTTTAGAAGTGTGTGTTAGGAAATTTGCCATGGAGACTTGTTACAGAATGCCTGACTAGCTAAGGAGCTTTGCTGGGGTAGAATAGCCCCACTTGTTTCCTGTCGGTATGGCTTCACACTTGGAAAATAAAATCACTCTGTTTCAGTAATTTGGATACTGTACAAAAAGTTACTCAACGTCCTCACTTCCATGTAATTAGTCATAATCTCTCCAGCCTTCACATTGTGCGTACCCTGTACAGAGGCAAGCTTTCTATATAAAATTGATGGTTACCTGAGGGGCTTTGAAGGGTTTTAAAAAATAATCTGTTGTTTTTTCTTCTTTGGGAAGCATCATCTCAAATTCTTCCCTAAGGTGTACTTTTTTCATGATACCAAGCACCTTTCTTTTAATAGTATTATTTGAAAATATTTTCTTATGTTTGCTCTAACGTTAGTTGTATTCCCAGGCAGGTCAGTAATCAGTGGCTAAATGTTTGCCTTTTTTGATGGTCAAGTCTTGATATCTTGGTGTCTGAATTACTGTCTGTAAATTTCATTGTTAGCTTATTTTCTGTGGTCTGTCTCTCTAGCGAAGTATTTGTGTTATATACCAGGGAACTTTGTTCTAAACAAGGGCAATATATGAACATCTTTAAGTACAGGTCCTTCATTTCACAAGCTAGTGAATTGCTGGATTTTCTTTCAAGAGGAAAGAGCATTCTGCTGGGAATACGGAGAGCTGGTTTCCAGATCTGTCAATAAATCACACAAGTGACCTTGAGTGATGACATACTTAACCCTTCAGGGCCTTGGTTTCTTCACCTGAGAATAAGGAAGTAAACAACTCTTACTGCCAAGAGTTTTCTATTTGATTTGATTTTTTTCCCAGTACGTTTGTCTGATTCTCTCTCTTGTGTTAAGAGTAGTGTAGGTGTCTCAATCCTGAAATCTCTTCCCAACCCAGAACACTTCTCCAATTGTCCAACTCTTCTGGAATGTATCCATTGACTGGGAAACTGCCTCACAAGGCAACAATGTGCTGGGTGTGGTCTGAGTTGTACCCAGGATTTAAACCAGCGACTCTCCTTCTGGGGCTCCTGAAGGCTTGTGGTATCCAGTAATATTTTATGATTCTCAGTCCCGCTCAGTGCTAATGACAGTTATGGTATCACAAGCATTTAATGTCCAGGCACTTGGCTCTTAGCATTAGAGTCGTAAGGTAACATTTGACAACTTAATCTCTTAGGGAAGATCAAAGTTCTGTGCTAGGAGGTGGATCCAGGCAAGTTTGGGCCTTTTCTTGGCCTCTGTCAGGTTGCCTCTCAAATTCTTATTTTAGCCATCTTTATAGTAGAAAGCACTGACAGACAGACAGCCTGCGAGTTTGTGTTTTGGTCTTTGGTCTCCTGGGTTGTGCTTAATTATCCTTTTATTCCCGTTTTTCTTATCAAGAAGTAATGGATATTGACTGATGGTTCCCACTACTTTCAGTCTCTCTGAATCTGTGTAGATTGTCTAGCAAGTTGTAAGCCTCTTTTAGTGACTCTTTGACATTTTTCCAAGACTGTTTCTCACTTTTTCTCTTGAAAAAAAAAAAAAAAAGATATATTTCCATAAAAGCTCAGTATTTATCAGTATACCTGGGTTAAAAGTTAAACCCTCCCCAATGTGCCCTTAACTCTGAAAAATGTAACTAATGTTACTTGGTAAGACAGCTTTTCTTTTCATTTTTTTAAAATTAGAGATCAAGGTTTTGACTTTAGAAATGTATTATCTAGCTTGCTCTTTAATTGCCTCCTGCAGCCTTCAAGTTTTTGGCAATGCCAAAAGCTTGTTTTCCTATGTAGACAAGGGTATGGCTAATTTTCCCCCCCTTTCCCCACAGTTTTGTTCAGTGAAGTGTAGTTTTTCGAAAGATTCATTGAGGATAATAAAATACTTTAGCTTTAGTCTGTCAGTGAAGAAAAAACAGTTAAGGCATTTAACAAGTCAGTATTCTTACACAATAACTAATTTGTTTCCCTTCCCAGATATTTCTTTTGTGTTTCAACACTTGATGGGCAGACAGCAGGCCAGGTATCTGCACTATTGTCTGAAACTGAATGAATTCAAAACTGAGTTTAGAAATGATCTTCTACTTCATATACATTTAGTAACATCTCAACTTTCTAAAGACTTGAGCCAGTTACTACTCAAATACCCTCTTTAAAAGGCAAGATGTGGTTATCTTGTATTGTACTCTGAAATCACCCACCCATAAGCAAATATTTGTTATTAAACTTTGTATATGGCTGGGACTGTTTTTAACAAATGTATGGAAATATTGTGTGTCCTATACAGGCAGTTAAAACTCTGACTGGGTGGTTGTTTTTAGTCTCTAAAGTATGTTTTGATACCGTTACATATTTTACTAGTTAAAAGATCACGCTAGCCTAGTCCCTCTATCCCTGCAGTAAGATTTGTCTTTTGGCGTCTCTTATTTTAAATGCAAATGATTGGGGCCCAGGAATGCCCATCTAAGAGTATGTTTCAAAAACGAACATTAAAAATATATATTTTGATAGTTCTCTCAGCTTTACTGTACTGAAAGATCTTGTGAGAAAAACATTGAACCACCCCTCTTGCCAGCATGTTGGCCCATTAAGAATATAAGAATATCCTTGTAAGGAAATGTAAACCGTAGATATTTTGGGAGGCAGCTGGACCAAGACGATATACGTTTAGATCCCAGTCTGGTCTGCTGTCTGTGCTAGTGAGAAAACATGTAGTGGGAAAGCATATTTAATCTATTATGGAATATTTAATGATACTTTCTCCTTTATATTTCATTTGTATTTAAGTATTCTGAATTAAGATAAGTAAAAAGTTAAGTAATCTCCTTGAGTTAGCTACCCACCCCCTCCACCCCCCGCCTTTATTTTTACCCTAGGAGAATATAGCTTTTTTTAAACAAAGTTTTAAATATAAAATTGACCATTAAAAGAATGGAAATGCACACTGACAGCAGAATATTTTTATTCTTTGAATCAGATTTCAGAGCCTGGGATCCAGAAAAACCATAAGTTGGATTCTCCCTGTTCCTGTATATTTTTAAAGTTTTCTGTGGGGAAATTTTCTTCCCCAGGTAGGGCAACTTAACTTTGGCAAGGAGATGCCGCCTTTCCCTTGGTGCCGTGGGAAGCATGACTGAGGAATGGGCCCAGGATTGCTGGGGACCCCATTTGTCCATTCCCGCCAGGGTCTGAGCACCCACATGGAGCTCTCAGTATAAGCCACAGAGTCACCCAGTACAAGTGGGAACATCTGACTGCCCTGAAGCGCTTGACTGGAGCTGTTTTCCTAGTGAGGTAGAGAGTTGGCCATTAGAAGTTTCACTCTTATTCACACTTCTTGTTTGGAAGTGCAAGGTAGGAGGTGTGCTTCTGAGCTGGCAGTCTTCTCTCTGAAACAGTGGGGATAGGGCTCTGATGGTGATTAACTTCTGGCTTTACCTATTTACCTACCAGGTAAGCTTCATGCTAAAAGACCCTCAGAGAAAGTATATAAATGATATGGATGCTGGGAGAAGGGCTTGCAGCTTAGATTTTTCTCAGGAGAGAGGAGACCTCCTCTTCAGTCTCTCCTTATCTCATTATCAAGCATGTACAGAATTCTACAATTTGATCAGAGTTAAGAAAGGAATATTCAATGCATTTTAACATTTAGTATTATGTTTTAAAGCTTGGTTTCCCTGGTGGCTCAGATGGTAAAGAATCTGCCTGCAAGGCAGGAGACCAAGGTTCAAACTCTGAGTTGGGAAGATCCCCCGGAGAAGGAAATGGCAACCCACTCCAGTATTCTTGCCTGGAGAATCCCGTGGACGGAGGAGCCTGGTGGGCTACAGCCCATGGAGTCTCCAAGAGTTGGTTATGACTGAGTGACTAGTGCTTTCACTTATTATAAAAACATTGCATGTGGATTTAATGACTGGTACTTAGCAATTTATTATAATCCCACTTCTCATCTGTTTGGTGTCACTGCTAGTTCATCTCGTTTGATTAGTGGGGTGTGTTTTAAAATCTTAATGTTTTCTTATCTTTGTAACAAAGAAAAACTTTGCAGGTTGGTCTTCTGCTCTCCCTGAGGTCATTTGGAATCCGTGGTCGCATAATCCAGTTTTTTATGTCACTGTCTGCTCTTCAGTGTTCTTTTTTTATGCACCTGTTTTTATGAACAAGACTTCAGAAATGTTTTGAGAGTGTGGTTTCCAGGAATCAAGACCTCTGAGATCCTCAATCTGTGCACTGGGGGAGATCACTTTTTTTTTTTTTTTAAAGAATTAAAAAAATTTTATTTATTTATTTTTGGCTGCACTGAATCTTAGTTGCTGGGTGGGCTGTCTCCATTTGCAGCAAGTGGGGGCAGCTCTTGGCTTCTCTTGTTGCAGAGCACAGGCTCTAGGCATACATGCTCAGTAGTTGTAGAGCACAGGCTTAGCTGCTCTGCAGCATGTGGGATCTTCCTGGACTAGGGATCAAGNCTGGGTGGGCTGTCTCCATTTGCAGCAAGTGGGGGCAGCTCTTGGCTTCTCTTGTTGCAGAGCACAGGCTCTAGGCATACATGCTCAGTAGTTGTAGAGCACAGGCTTAGCTGCTCTGCAGCATGTGGGATCTTCCTGGACTAGGGATCAAGGTCCCCTGCCTTGGCAGGCAGATTCTTTACTGCTGGAAGCTTCCCTGATATCCACCAGGGAAGTCCTGGGGATATCACTTAATCCCTTGGGACACTGACTTTTCCATTTGCAAAAGGAGTTCCCTTGACTTCAAGGGTCATACGTAAGAAATTTCAGCATGACCTGTTTGAGTGACCGCAAGAGAGTCCCCTGGACTTCAAGGAGATCAGTCCATCCTAAAGGAAATAAGTCCTGAATATTCATTGGAAGTAGTGATGCTGAAGCTGAAACTCCAATACTTTGGCTATCTGATGTGAAGAACTAACTCATTTGAAAAGACCTCGATGATGGGAAAGATAGAAGGCAGGAGGAGAAGGGGATGACAGAGGATGAGATGGTTGGATGGCATCACCAACTCGATGGACATGATTTTGAGTAAACTCTGGGAGTTGGTGATGGACAGGGAGGCCTGGCGTGCTGCAGTCCATGGGGTTGCAAAGAGTCCGACACGACTGAGCAACTGAACTTAACTGAAGGATCCGTTACGTTATGTTGTCATTTCTTTGGCGAGTGACTAAGCAGTTGTCTATGTGTGCTATCCCTTTAAGTCATTTAGATTTAGAATTCTAAACTCTGTTTCTCTGGCTCTTTGAATGTATATCAGGTTCATAGCCTGTTGGAAACTTCACAGTGAGCCTCATCCTAATGGGAAAATGTCTTCTTGGCTGGCAGACTTTTCATTCAGAAAACTGTAAAGATCCTGGTGGAGAAAGGACAGCGCGTATGTTTTTATCAAGATCCCTTCTTGTAGGTGGTGCTGCTCCCTTTGCAACAAGAAAGCCTAGTGGTTGAGGGTGACAGTTTCTCTAGAGGCGAGAGCTCAGGGAAAATCATGCTTTCTTGCCGTAGTCTTTGGCTGGCCACTGCTTCCCTGAGATGGCTGGTCAAGTCAAAGGATGCTCTCCTAATAGGGGGACACTTTGTTTTTCCTCATAGCAAATGGGCAGGTAACTTGAGACAGTGTCAGTGCGATCTTTATTTTTTAAATTTAATTAGTTATTTTTTGGCTGTGCAGAGTCTTCGTTGCTGCAGGAGGGTTTTCTCTAGCGGGGCTGCTCTTCGTTGCGGCGTGTGGGTTTCTCATTGCAGCGGCTTCTTGTGTGGCAGAGCACGGAGTCAGTAGTTGTGGCACACTGTGGGCTTAGTTGCTCCACAGCGTGTGGAATCTTCCCGGACCAGGGATCCAACCCGGGTCCCCTGTACTGGTAGGTGGATTCTGAACCATTTGACCAGCAGGGGAGAAGATGTACTCTCCAGACACTCATTTTCTATTCCCAGACTTTTGAACACTAAGGATTTTCATGCAGTAATGCTTAACTTTTTAAGAAACCTCATGCCACTGAGTGCCCAGCAGTTCCTCATCATTTTCCATTTTGGGGATGGATAAGGTTTGTTCAGGTTTGACAGTTTAGCTGGATTCTTGTCTCTTCGTATCACTTTGTAACAATATGCAGATTAGAAGATTACTTTCTATTTTAAGTACTTTGATATTTTACTTGTTATTGGATACCTTTTTTTGTTTGTTTGTTTGTTTTTTTAATGTTTGAGACCAATGCTTGTGTTCTACGGATAAAGAAAAGCTTATTATCCTTGGAGTAATTTTAGAACTAAAATCCCTTTCACACATTGCTCAAAAGTTATATGACATTCTTGGTAAGCACACTTAAATCTTTCTCAGAAACTTTAAAAACTTTTCTGGGTTTCAGTTTAGCTCTGATTTGAAAATGAATTGTAAAGCCAGAGAAGCAGCTAACACATGCAGAAGTGCTAACAGCCTATTTAGGTTGGCTGAGTGTTTCAAATACAGTTGTGCATTTTCTACCCCAGTCTCTTTCTCTAAAAAAAAAAAAATGTTTGAGATGTTTTTCCCATTACCATCTTGACATCTGCCTGGTTACACATGAATAGCTTGACCCAGTCCCTCAGCAGGGAGACTACCATGGCCTTGCTTTCAATAGCCATGTCACTGACAAAGAAAACATATGGAATATTTCATCCCTGCCCTTTGCAAACAGTCTGGGGCTGTAAGGGCATGCAGCAGAAGGCTTCATCCTTCATGGTAAGTTGGCAAGTCTGTGTGCTAACCGCAGGCTCTGCTGTTAGCAATCAGACTGTGTTTTCCAAAGCCCATTACGTTCTGTGGAAAGGCAGTCTCGTGTTTTGGATAAATCAGGGTCTAATATTAGTTTGAATTAAGTTTATATGACCATATAAACCCCATAGTGGGGTTTTCTACTAGATCAGTTATTTCACCAAAGGGAATTTGTGTATGTATTCGGAATGTTTCAAGGCTGTTCTCCCAGGTTTGATATGTGGCGTCCGTTTGATGGATAGAATGATAGAACATGCCTTGAGGACTGTCTGCCTTGATGTTTATCTTCTTGTCAATCTGCAGAAGGAGGTCCATTGATCATTCTCCTGCTAGTCAAGGCCCACCACATTGACCTTTAAGGTTTCTGTTGCATAGCACCAGGTTCTACTGGGGACTTGGTTTCAGTTCAGCGAGCATTAACGGCTTTGCTTTGTGGCATCTAAATCCACAGTGTGGAGGCTTGTCAGCAGGTGTAGCAGGAGAGGGCCAAGAATGTGGAAGAGAGGGGTAAATCAACTGCTGTCTTTTTCAGGTCTTCTTCTGCATTAAAAGAATTTGCCCTTGGCACTACCCTGGCTGATGTGGCATTGCAAAAGGGGGAGTGGAAAAAAGCAACACCCTATGACACCAAAGATGAGAAGATTCATGACTTTGGCGGAGGAAATAACGACATACATTTCGTCAGGGTCCTTTCCAGACCTTAAGTTACCCGAGCTTGAATTTCTAGTTCTATTGTTTCTTAGTTGTGCTGGCTGGTTTTGTCAAGAGTGGATGACAGCTTGAAAAGGAAGTGAGTTTTGTCCCTGTTTTATCCCTGATAGAGGCAAATATTTAAATGTATACATCTCATCTAGAAGGTATTTCCTTAAAAAAATTTTTTTTATTTTATATTAAAGTATAGCCAATTAATGTTGTGATAGTTTCATGTGGACAGCAAAGGGACTCAGCTATGTGGAAGATATTTCTGATGGTTCTTGCTCTCATTACTGAACATTTGCTGTGAATCAACATGCTAATAGACATTGCTGCCTCTCACATTTTCTTGTCTTAATTCTTTTTGTAGTTCTTGATTATAATACATTTCCTTTAAATTTGGAAAGTTACATTTTTAAAAGTTCTTGGGAGTTTATATTTTTAAAACTTTTGGTTTTCCAATTATTCATGAATGAGTATTTGAGGTTCCCCTCACTTTCTGTTAGTGACTCTGTATGTTTATTCTAAAATAACTGGTATAATCTCCAATGTTCCATCTTCCTTCTTTGACTGCTTAACTGATCTTCATAACTATGAATTCATAGGGAAAACTCCCCTAAACCTCTCAATCTTAAAAGCTCACCCTTTCTAGTGTATAGGACTATAGCCACCAACACTGTTCAGATCTAGAAAATCCCTATCACCCATCCTGTGCCCTTGGTAGTCAACCTCTCTCCCCACTTCTGGTCCCTAGCAATTGATGATCTCTCTTCTGCTTTGGGTCACTTATTTTGAATTTACCGGAATGTCATATAAATGGAAAGTAACAGATGATAGTCTTGTGCCTGGCTTCTTTGACTTATTGTAATGCGTTTGGGATTCTACCATGTTGTTACCATCTTGTTACATTTCTATATGCAATATTCCTTTTTATTGTCAAGGAGTATTCATTATATTTAGTAAAGTAGTGTGTTAGTCACTCAGTCATGTCTGACTGTTTGCAACTCCACGGACTATAGACCACCAGGCTCCTCTGTCCATGGAATTCTTCACGCAAGAATACTGGAGTGAATTGCCATTTTCTTCTCAAGGGGATCTTCCCGACCCAGGGATTGAACCTGTGTCTCCTGCATTGCAGGCAGATTCTTTATCATCTGAGCCACCACACTTCCCTGATATTCCATTATATGGATGTACCACAATTCTTTTATCAATTCCACAGTTGAGGGACATCTGCTGTTTGTCCAGTTATTGGAGTAACGAGAATAAAGCCATTATGAATATTCATAGAGAGGTTTTGTATGAACATGTAGAGGTTTTCATTTCACTTGTATAAATACCTAGAAGTGAGCTCCTGGGGCATATGGTAAGTGTATGTTAATAAGAAAACGGTCTAGATTTTAATGTCTTAGAGGTTTGATATCCCTCAGTACTCATAGCCTCAATATATTGTTAACATGGTATGTATGTGGCATTTGCAGAAGTCTCTAAAGATTGGTTATGTTTAAATGCCTATGCTTTTACCAGAGTAGAATTCTTAGCCTGCTTTGTGATACCCGGCAGTTAACTATGATACCCCAAGGATTCGTGTGGAAATGAGACCAAAGTGGAGCATTTTGCTGACAGTGAAGAAACTTTGCATTATTAGTGCATTTGTGTTTGGAAAGTCTGATTCAAAAAAATGGAAATTTGGTAAGGAATTGCTAGGCCTTCTTGTGTATTTGGCATGTTACACGTGGCATGGTTCCCATTTTATGGCTGAGCAAACGAAGTTGGAAAGGGTTAGGTAACTTGTGCTGATATCCCAGTTAGTGGGTGGTAGTTGGTGTTTGGTATTTACTTGTCCATCCTGTAGTTAACTTGGAGAGTTCACAGTTTCAGAAAAGGGAAAGGTTATAATTTAAAAGAAATGGTGAGAAGCTACAGATTATTACGGGGGGAAAAAACAGAATTGAAAATTAAGCATCCTCAAAAAGCATACACATGTACATGTGTACATGCAGTGGGAGACTCTCACTTGATTTAGGAGTAACTTATGTTCAGAAATCAATTCAGGACTTCCCTGGCAGTCCAGTGGTTAAGAGTCCACACTTCCACTGCAGTGTGCATGGGTTTGATCCCTGGTCAGGAAACTAAGATCCTACACGCCATGCAGCTTGGCCAAAAAAAAAAAAAAAAAAAAAAATCAATTTACCAGGTAAAATTATGTTTTATTCATAGCAGAATTAAAAAACCTCTTCCTCACTTGGTCTCCTTGCTTTCTGTACATCTTTGTTTAAAAGGTTTCACATCGTTTTCTATATTAATAGTGTTTTTCCATATCAGGAAAATAAATATTAGTTGTGTGTCTTTTGGCTTGGTCTTTTTTTTATGGAATTCCCTCGGATGGTATATGACGATCAGATCCATTAGCATACTCACTTTTTGGTTTCTTAAGGAGAAACAAATTTCTGAATTTGCTTCTTTAAACCAAAACCCTGAAGTAAATTAGAAAGCAAAGTGTGCAGTATGATGGTTTCCATATAGCTGCCCCCTTTCACTCACTGGAATTTCCTGCCTCTCCTGTTGAAGATGTTTTTATAGGGAAGTCAGCATAAAAGTGAATCACCCATGAGCCTTTTTTTCCCCCCTCAAGGCATTTCATGTAGTCAACTTGGTATTCATTTAGCTGGTACTCTTCAGTTGACTTGAACACCGTGTTTTTGGATTGTGAGCTGATGTTTATTAAGCTGTTAATATTTTACAGACTGAATGGGTTCCTGTTTGAATCTGTGTGCGCTTTCCTTTAACAGCAGGGCTGTTCACCACCGAATCTGTGACCACAGTTTTGATTCTGAATGTACCAGCCCCCAGCTCGGAGGGTCGTTTACCTGGTAACACTGCAGGTGGTCTTCTGGAAGCATTTTGCAATTTTATTTGCTGAAGTTGCATTCTTTGTCATGAAGAGCTGCTTCGTGGTCTGTCTTGCCATGCAAATAAACCATTATCATCATCTTGTTATGAACATAGATGCTAAAAATAACAAANTGGTCTTCTGGAAGCATTTTGCAATTTTATTTGCTGAAGTTGCATTCTTTGTCATGAAGAGCTGCTTCGTGGTCTGTCTTGCCATGCAAATAAACCATTATCATCATCTTGTTATGAACATAGATGCTAAAAATAACAAATGTCATTGAATACCAGGCATTGGGTGAAGCGCCTTTGCATGTATTATCCGTTTAATACTCCTATCAGCCCTCTGAAGCACATGCTTTTATTTTCCATTTGATAGATGGAGAAACCCCCACGGGCGGCAAGGGGAGGTGAAGGTGCACAGGTAATAAATAAGATTTTGTGGATGAGATGTTGGATCTTGCTTTTTCAGACCAGGATTATTTGGTTGAGTGGGTTATATGGGACAGTGTCCTTTAGTCCTCTTATTAGAGGTAGGCATTTATCTTTGTATGGTGGATATCATGAACTACTTGTTTTATAGATGAGGAGTTAGTTCTGGAGAGATTAAATCTGTTTGTTCTCGGCTTGAAGTGTTCTCAGCTCCTTAGAATGTAGATTTAGACCCTTCTAAATCTTAAAGGTCTCTGGTACGATGATTCTAAAAATCTTTTGTGTGTTTATATGGCTCAGATAGTAAAGAATCCACCTACAGTGCAGGAGATGCGGGTTTGATCACTAGGTTGGAAAGATACCCTGGAGAAGGAAATGGGAACTCACTCCAGTATTCTTGCCTGGGAAATCTCATGGACAGGAAGCCTGGCAGGCTACAGTCCATGTGGTGGCAGAGAGTCANAGTAAAGAATCCACCTACAGTGCAGGAGATGCGGGTTTGATCACTAGGTTGGAAAGATACCCTGGAGAAGGAAATGGGAACTCACTCCAGTATTCTTGCCTGGGAAATCTCATGGACAGGAAGCCTGGCAGGCTACAGTCCATGTGGTGGCAGAGAGTCAGACAGGACTGAGCCACTAACACTTTCACTTTCACACATGTATATATATATATATATATTTACATACACATACATATATTTACATGTTTAAAGATCTTGTATCTATTTAGTATTTTTTCAGCATTTCAACTACATGAGTCATAACCAAATTTTTGCTAATATTTTCCTGGCCTTCCCTCCTTTCTTGAAAGTTCATTTCTTTTAAGAACCGGTATAAGACTGTTGGTCTGGTTCACGTTCTCCATTTAACCTGGAAGAAATCCAGTTGCATTTAGTTGTATGATTTGCCCAGAACCATTGGTAGCCTTCCAGGGTATGTTGACAAAACAAAGGAGAAAGAAGCATGTTATCAGAGTAGATGGTCTTTTCTTTGATTATGTAAATCTTTAATATTTAATGAGACTTTGACTTGTGTTACCTGTGGCTTATGCTTGTTGGATGGTAAGATTTTTCTATGCTTCTCCCCATGTTTATTGTCCAGTCTTTCAGGGTCTAGTATTTGATTGACATTGTAGGTGAGGTGAGTAAAACAGCTTTGTGTGAATAATTTTATCAGTTCAAACTATTTTCTGAGAGCTGTTAATATTGGTATAATGGTTCATGAAATAAACTCTAAAGTAATAATTACTGGGTTAATAAGCCATTGCTTTAAAAATTAATTTTTTCAGCACATATTTTGTAAGTATTAAGAATTGTTCTCGGAGATGGAGACACAGATATTGTCAGATATCTAACAATATCTGATAGTGTCCCTCTCTTCATGTAACTTAGCTGGCTTGGACTGGGGTAGGGGTGGTGGTAGACAGTAAAAAAATAAACATAATAAACATATAAGATCAGCTAATATTAAGTACTATCAAGAAAAATAAAGCAGGATGAAGGGGACTCACTATTTAAGAGTTGCCAGGGAAGCCTTGAATCCCAGAGTGATTAAGGTAATTACTGATTAAGAGAGTCAGTCAGTATCTGTTGGAATATGAACCCATCTTAAGCAATGGCAAAACTAGATTTTAAAAGTTCCTCCCCACCCCATAATTATAATTTAGTTAAAACATAAAAAGATGATGGGCATTGTGTGCATTTTCACATGCCGTAATAAACTGGTGTATCAATACAGTGGACTACTACACAGCAGTAAGATAGCCAACTGTTGATACATGCATAAGCATGGATCGTTCCTATGGGTATTATGCTGGGCAAAAAAACCAATCTCAAGGTTACATCTGCTGCATGATCCCATTTAAAATAGCCTAGAAATGACAACATTTTCGAGTGATGGAGAATTGGTCAGTGGTGGCTAGGGTTAGAGGTGGGAGAACAGTGAGACTAAAGAGGTACAGGGGGGAGTGAGGGGGCAGTGATGGCAAAGAGAAGTCTTTATTTTATTTCATTTCGTTTTTAGCATAGGTGTAGTTACATCTGGGCTTCCCCAGTGGCTCAAGCGGTAAAGAATCTGCCTGCAATGCAGGAGACACAGGTTTGATCCTTGGGTTAGGAAGATCCCCTGGAGGAGGAAATGGCAACCCCTCAAGTATTCTTGCCTGGAAAATCCCATGGACAGAGGAGCCTGGCGGGCTACAGTCCATGGGGTCACAAAGAGTCAGACATGACTGAGCAAGTAGTTGTGTTCAGTGCCCTAAAGTGAGGGTTAGACGTGAGAGTTTTCCTTGAGAATATTTTTTATTGAACAGCCACAACATTATGGGAGGGTTTAATATTCATTTTCCAAGTTTGTGGAATTGAAAGTGTCTATTTTCTGCAAGGAATTGGAAATATTTTACCAGGAGGAATTGAAAGTATTCATTCTATCCAGTGCTTTGTTTCAAGTAGAGTAATATGCCCATATTTTTGTTTTTATGTGGTGAGAGAGCAGTTCCTTATAGTGTCTGCAGTGGTGATTATATGAATTCATACTTGTGGCTTAAAACATGAGTGCATATAAAAAGTTGTGGAATCTGAGTAGGGTCTGTCATTTAAGATAATAGTGTTGTGAAAGTGAAAGTCGCTCAGTCGTGTCCAACTCTTTGCGACCCAGTAGACTGTAGCTTGCCAGGCTCCTCTGATGTCCATGGAATTCTCCAGGCCAGAACATGGAGTAGGTAGCCTTTCCCTTCTCCAGGGGATCTTCCCAACCCAGGGATTGAACTCAGGTCTCCCAAATTGCAGGCTATTTCTTTGCCATCTGAACTATCAGGGATGCCCAAATGGGACTTCTTGAGTTCTAAGATGTAGGACTTTCTGTGCTATAAATCAAGATATTCTTCAGGCAAGAATACTGGGTTGCCATGCCCTCCTTTAGGGGATCTTCCCAACCGAGGGATGGAACCGAGTTCTCCTGTGTTACAGGTGAATTCTTTTCCATCTGAGCCAAGGGAAACCCAAGAATACTGGAGTGAGTAGCCTATCCCTTACTCCAGGGTATCTTCACAACCCAGGAAATCGAACCAGGGTCTCCTGCATTGCAGGCGGATTCTTTACCAGCTGAGCTACCAGGGAAGCCCACTATAGTGTTGTACCCAAGTAGATTTCCTGGTTTAGCTAATGTATTCTGGTCACGTAAGATGTTGCCATTGGGAAATCTGGGTGAGGATGCATAGGAACCTCTGTACTATTTTTGCAGCTTCTGGTGAGTCTTAGGGTTGTTTCCAACAATCTTAACAATTGTTAACAACAACTGCACCAGATCAGTTTAGAATCTTGAGAAACCTTAGTAGAAATCTTGGTCTCCTCCCTTCTGAAATAAGATAAGGAAACTGTCTCTGAGGTGACATAATAACCTGAGGTTGCAGAGCTGAAGTCTGAATCTAGACTTTTTAACTGTCAGGTCCACAGTATTTTGCCCCCTTTAGAGCTTGCTGTTGCTGCTAGGTCGCTTCAGTTATGTCCGACTCTTCGCGACCCCATAGACGGCAGCCTACCAGGCTCCCCCGTCCCTGGGATTCTCCAGGCAAGAACACTGGAGTGGCTTGCCCTTTCCTTCTCCAATGCATGAAAGTGAAAGTGAACTCAGTTGTGTCCGACTCTTTGCGACCCCATGGACTGCAGCCCACCAGGCTCCTCCGTTCATGAGATTTTCCAGGCAAGAGTACTGGAGTGGGGCGCCATTGCCTTCTCCGCCCTTTAGAGCTTAGCCAGTTTTAATTGCTGTCAAGCAGTTTTTGTATATGATGTGCCTGTCCTCCATGTTTCTCCCTAAATTTGTCTCCCCACTTTCCACCTCACTCTGTGCGTGCGTTTGTGTGTGTGTGTGTGTGAATGCTTTTCTATGCCCTGCAGCATAGGAAGTGTAATATATAAACTATGCATTAGATTTATCACTTAGGTGGTTTTAGCCATCTATTTGAATAAATCCCATATGCGTCTCCTATTATGAAGGTCCTTCATTACTGAGCATTTGGTCCAGTCTAAGCATTGAGGGGAATCATGTTGGATTTCTGCCTGTGAATTAGTAGCTGAGTGGTGTTTTACTTCAGATGATTCAGTATATTTGCCTTAATTGCTGGATTAACCAATTTCTTGCCTCCCACAAAAAGCACACACATTTGTATAAAGAGAGGATAAATGAATGAAGTTTTCGGGACTAATTTTTGTGGTATTTAAGCAATAATAGTTTAGATTACCCACAACCTTAATTTCCTTTCATGAGTCCTATAGATGGGCTTTGTCACCATTTACACTTGATTACTTCATTGTTAACCCCAGTGATGTGATTTAGCATGCAAAGGCTTAATTATTCCTTTCTGGCCTAGTGGAGAAATTTCCTTTCAATAACTGCCTCCACTGCCCTTTAGCCTCTTAAGCACTGAGTTTGTTTGAAACGACATGGTTGCTCAGCAAGCAATTCCAAGCTCAGCAGTGCCTGGAGCTGTCTTTGGACCATAATTTATACCTTTGACATAGTGACTTAGGCCTCAGTTCTTGTGTGATGTGCCTGGTGGATGCTCTTCATTAGAGCAGTGGTGCGATGCATTTTTCTGAAGTTGCAGGCAGAGAAGTTGATGACTACATGGCACTAAATAATTCTCTTGCAGCCTCTCTTTTTCAAGTTGACATTCTCTTATTTTAAGTGAGTGGTTATGCCAACTTTGAAAATAAGATTAGACTCTTAAAAACAAACTTGAGTACTTTTAGAAAGTGTTTTGTGAGGCAGTCATGTGTTGTTGTAGTCAGAGTATAGAGATCATTATGTAACAGGTCACTGTCAAGATGAGGCTCAGACCTTCAGGATGAAACCGAGAGGCTTGTGCAGGGTTGGCAAAGAGGTATCTTTGTTTAGTTTTTAATATAAGTTTAGCTACATCTAGGACCCTAAAGCATGGAATGGAGATGCATGAAAAATTTTCCATGGGTGTATCGTTATTATTTTTAATTTCATAGCAACAACAGATACAAAGTTCTGTTTCGTTTCCCACGTGGAAGTCTGTGGAATTGAAAGTGTCTATTGGTTGCAAGGAATTGAAAATATTCTGCCAGGAGAAATAGTATTAATTCTACCTAGGACTTTGTTTCATGTAGAGTAATATGCCCATGTCTCTATAGACACTTAACAAGGCTTGAATGGTTTAATGTCACTTTGGGTGGGGGGAGAGGGCAGCATGACGCTTCCCAGGTGGTGCCGTGGTAAAGAATCCTCCTGCAATGCAGGATACACAGGAGGTGCGAATTTGATCCCTGGGTTGGGAAGATGCCCTCTTCAATGTTCTTGCTTGGAGAATTCCATGAACAGAGGAGCCTGGCGGGCTATAATCCATGAGGAGGCAAAGCACTGGACGTGACTGAGCAATGGAGCATCCACACAGGGGGCAGCGTAGTTTTAGAACTGTCCTCTCCAGGTCCCTGTCACCCAGCTTCAAAATTCTATCCCTTCCCATTTATGTAAACAACGTTAACTGCTCAATTTTTCTCGGAGAAGTTCTCAAATACAATGGTATCACGGGCCTTTGGATATTTTACCATAAATTTGCTTCTGTGCCAGTCTGTTTTAGGTAGGGTACTTACTCCTTTGAAGAAAAGTTATGACCAACCTAGACAGCATATTGAAAAGCAGAGACATTACTTTGCCAACAAAGGTCCATCTAGTCAAGGCTATGGTTTCTCCAGTGGTCATGTATGGATGTGAGAGTTGGACTGTGAAGAAGGCTGAGCACTGAAGAATTGATGCTTTTGAACTGTGGTGTTGGAGAAGACTCTTGAGAGTCCCTTGGACTGCAAGGAGATCCAACCAGTCCATTCTGAAGGAGATCAGCCCTGGGATTTCTTTGGAAGGAATGATGCTAACGCTGAAACTCCAGTACTTTGGCCACCTTATGCGAACAGTTGACTCATTGGAAAAGACTCTGATGCTGGGAGGGACTGGGGGCAGGAGGAGAAGGGGACGACAGAGGATGAGATGGCTGGATGGCATCACTGACTCGATGGACGTGAGTCTGAGTGAACTCCAGGAGTTGGTGCTGGACAGGGAGGCCTGGCGTGCTGTGATTCATGGGGTCGCAAAGAGTTGGACACGACTGAGCGACTAAACTGAACTGAACACTGTTAGAACAGAGAATATCACATGTATCTCACTAGTTAAAAATGTTTTTAAGGGAGTTTATGTATCAATAAACAATTTCAATTTCCATGCTTACAGGACATTTGTGCCTTAAATGATCCATTGTTAGGAGAACCAACTCGTTTTGCTAACATAAGGAGTAAGTAGAAGGAATACTTGTTGTTCAGTGATTAAGTCATGTCTGACTCTGCTCCCTGGTGGACTGCAAGTCTTCCCTGTCCTTCACTTTCTCCTGGAGTTTGCTGAAAGTCATGTCCATTGAGTTGGTGATGCCATCCATCCATCCATCTCGTTCTCTGTTGTCCCCTTCTCTTGCCCGCAAGCTCTTCACATCAGATGGCCAAAATATTGGAGCTTCAGCTTCAGCATCAATCCTTCCAATGAATATTTAGGGTTGATTTCCTTTAGGATTGACTGATTTGATGTCTTTGCTATCCAAGGGGCTTTCAGGAGTCTTCTCCAGCACCACAATTCAAAAGCATCCATTCTTCAGAAGGAATACTTACCGAATAGCTAATAAAGCCATTCCAGTTGTTCAAAAATCGGTCAGGAAGCATGGCAGAAAATTGAAGCTCTTCTGAAGTATAGTTTCTAGAGTTTTTTTAGAGTTTAAAGTAGTTTAGACATTTGCCATTTGATTTCTCTTAAGTAGCATCTCAAGTAACAAAATTTTGCTCATAAATGATGTTTTCAAAATTTCACACGATAATTCAGATAGATTTCTGCTAAACTTTAATTATCCTGATACTATAAATTCAACAATATCATTTTAAACTCTCAGGAATTATTAAGGATTCATTATATTTAAGCAGGCCTTGATTATTGTACAGACAGCCAGTAAATATATCTGGACAGTGTTAAGATGCTGGACACGACTTTCTCTTGGATGATGAAACTAAGACTTGACACAGTTTGATTTATTAGTAGAGATTCGTTAACCTGTGATCAGATATTGTCAGCTAGGTTGAGTTTTTCCCCGTAATTTGCATACTTCCATGGAAAAAAAGAGAAGCACCAAAATTAATTACTGTGGGTTTGTTTTGACTTGGCAGTATCCATGAGAGAGTGAAAAAAGATTAACCTGGTGACCAAGGAAGAACTCGTGCCCCTGTGTGCTTGCAGGGGGCTTGCTCCACTGTTTGCTTTAAGGAGTTCATTTCTATTTCTCAGTTATTACTTTCCTCTAAAGAGAATGGGATACAGGAAATCTGCCTGACATTGTCACATGCCGGTATTTATTCATCACTTTCATGCCTTTATTCAGACTCTCATGAAGTTAGTGTTTTATAACAAAAGAAACTGGCTCGTGGGCAAATGTGTAGCAAAATATTTCCAAAAACTTCTTTTCTGCTAAATGACAACTAAAACACTGTTTTATTTTCATTTAACAGTGGTTTTTAATTAGCAATGATTTCACTAAATTGCAACATTTAAACAAGTGATTCTGTATTTAACAGTGAAGCCTTTGAAAAGAGCCTGACGGAAACAAGAATTTTGCTACGCATTTGTTCCTGACCCGAATTTTTAAATTTCATGCCTAAGTAGTTTTGACTCTTCCAGGGCTCCAGAGAGCAGTGTCTATTGTCTTAGGACAGGCTGTGGACCCAGAACCAGTGCACGTGCTGTATTAGCATGAAGATTAGTAAGAGTTACAGTCTTCATTGAAATATGTGAAATACAACATCCTTCTTCCTTCCTCCTCCCTTCGCAAAATGAGACACGTTGTTATACATAAGTCTCTTAAATAATGGATGATGTAATACGTGCTGCACTGCTGAGAAAATTCAGGTCAGGCAAATATATTGTGAAAGCATAACCTTGGCTGTTAGTATCAAAGAGATATATCTCCAGATGCCTCATGCTCAGAATTGCTTATAAGCTCCATGGAGGTAGGAATCAAGTCTCACTCATCATCTCCTGAGCTCTCTCTTACCTATGTTTGTGCCTTGTGTTTAGCATACTCTTCAGTGTTGAATATGTTGAAAGACTGGGAAAGATTGCCTTTGGAAATTTGACATTTTGTTAGTAAATTAATAATATGCTTAGCAAAAGTTGATTCCATGAACATTGAGTGTGTGCGTATGCTTCCAACCATGCTACAGTCTTCAAGGGGGAGGGGAGAAAATAAGGATAATGTTTCCTGTTTTAACACTGACCAAGCTCCTGTGTGTGCCAGGCATTTAGCAAACTTCTCATCTGCAAGTTCACTTGACGATCATCACAACAGCTGTATGGAATGGTATTCTTTATCCCCGTTTTAAGCTCAGAACACTGAAGCGCAAAATGCTTAAGTCACGTGTTCAAGGTCATATGTTTTCTCATCTCTAACTAAGATTTGAACCCAGTAGTCTTACTGCAGAGCATGCGCCCTCCTCCACTCAGCCACTCTGGCTTGAGGAGCAACCACGGGTGATCCGGTTTGGTGGTGAAGACAGACATAAACACAAATAAAATACAGCGTGGGAGTGCCATGGGGTGGGGAAGGCAGTGAACAAACGGGTGTGGGGGAGAAAAGGAGGGGAACTTGCTCTGCCTTGGGGAGCTGGAAGGCTTCGCAGGAGAGGTGACATTTGAGTTGGGTCATTTAGTCTTCTGTGGGGCAGCTGCGAGTTCTCCCCTGTTTGAAATAAGCACATTTACAAGAGAATAGTGGAGCACATTCGACTTGATGGATTGGATTGACAGTTTGGAAGTAACTCCCCAGAATGATGGCTTTGTTAGGTATTTGTTCTCTGAGAACCCTACCTGCCACTCCCCTTCAGTGAATTGTGGCAAGAAAGCTGTCACATTAAGCTGTCACTCAGGATATTTGTGAGAGGGGGAGGTAAGGGGAACAAATTATGGGCAGACTAGGTACTTTGAGAACAGCCTCCAACCCGGAAAGATTATATTTCAGAGCATTTAAAAATGAACGCAACGGCCTTTTTTAAGTTGTGCAAGAAGAAAATTGAATAATGAAAAGTTAATTAGGCTATGGAGATTTTTAAAAAGCTAGACATTCTGATGCTTATCAACCATGATATGTGAAGCTTTGTTAAAGACAGGATAGGGGGTGGAAAATGAGAGCAAGAGAAAGGCAGAGATCAATTATAGAACTGCACAAAGTTCTTACCAAGATTGCTTAACTGTAAAAAGGTTTTATCTTTTTCTCTGTGATGTTTAAGGAGTTTGTAAGAAGGAGTTTCAATTCCAAGTTTTTGTCTCTGTTGTCTGGCTGTTCGCTTTAAGAATACCTCTTGAGTTTTGCTGTTTCTCTCAGTGTGTATATGTGAAGCTAATGAAAGGTTTAGGAGCCCAGTCTAGATCTTTCTAAATGAGATCTGCTAACTGTTTTATTTCTGGAGAAATTGTTGCACAGCACTTCTTCTGCTTCAGCCCCTGCTTTCCTCACATCCGCCCCCCATCCCCTCTAAACAGCCCCTCCTTCAGCCTCCATTCCCCAAGCCTGCAATGCAAAGAACTTGCTTTGTTACTGATGATAATATTTAAGCTCTAAAATTTTAACAGTATTTCAGTTGCAAATAAATGGAAATTGTGTATTCTGTTTAATGTGTCTCAGAAAATCCCTGCTATTTTTTTTTCTTTAAATACAAGAAAACAGGCGTGTAATGCCTCATTGAAAAAGGACTGCAGGGGCGCTTTGTGCAGGTCTTAATTAAGGGCTTTGAAAGACCAAACAAAAGGAAAAAGGAAAATGCTACAGGGTTATTGTTATTCCACCCCATTGGCTCAGCTAGCTGACCATCCATTGGAGCATTTTGTCCATTTTGAAACTGAATGACACTTTTGTTCGTGATTAACAGAGGTGAAAGAAGCCAATTATTGGGCCTTCTTTTTCCATAGAGCAGCTGCTGTTGGATTTAACTGCAGGCAAATATGGCCTTTTACTACCACAAGGATGTTGTGATGACAGTTTATTTTTATAGAACTATGTGGTGGAAAACAAAATCTGTCTGACTCCTGTTATGAATATGGCCTGGAATTTATCATGAAAGGGTGATTTTCATGTTCTAGCTGTTCCTCAGTTCTCTTTTTAAAAGTAATATCTATGTGTATTTGTGTGTGTGTGTCTAATACATGTACATGTGTGTGCAGTTGCTCAGTCATGTCTGACTTTTTGTGACCTCATGGACTGTAGCCCACCTGGCCCATCTGTCCATGGGATTTTCCAGGCAAGAATACTGGAGTGTGTTGCCCAGCTTTTTTTAGGTATGAGATTCCAACATTAAAGTTATGTAAGCTATTTGTTAACATGTACATATGTAAGCTGCTTCAACTCTTCCCTATTTTAATTTTAATAACTCCTCTCCCTCCCTTATTTGTTAAAGTTGCAGAGTAATTAGTGGAAGATGGAGTGGTGTTGCCTGGGTCTCAAGCTGTTTTGATATATGAGCTACTTAAGTGGGGCAGATGAGTCTTAGAGACCACCTACTCGTTGATTTAAACTTCCAGGCTCTCTTATTTTCTGTAATAGGAATGTAACCTGGGAGGAATCTCCCATGAGCCTTGGTATTAAATAGCATGTAGTAATGGGGTAGAGCTAGGGGAGGGGCACAGGTTTCAGCCCTCAGGATCCACTTTCCTCTGATACACTCTTAGATAATGGGGCAGGAGATGTGGCTTGGGGCACCAGAGTCAGCTCTGATTTCCTTCATTAAGACTCTAGGTCTTCACTTTTATCTTTTCAAGATCCTGGTGCACTGGACAAGTCACCATGACCAGTCTCCCTAGGCAAGTTTCTTAAACTTTAACTGTGAACCTCAGTTTATTCCTCTAGTTGGTGCTAACAATATCTGTCTCTCAGAGTAGTTGTGAGAATGAAATGGGTTGAGCCTGTTATGTGTCTAGTACAATGCCTGGTCCATAGGAAATGTGAAACTGAGTCCCCCTAAAACCAGTCTCCCTGCCGAGTTTATGATTAACTTCTCTCTCCAAAACTTTATGCCCTTTCTTGTACTGCGCTTCAATTGAGGAGTATCAAGGAAAAGGGGCTCCAAAATCACTGCAGATGGTGACAGCAGCCATGAAATTAAAAGACGCTTACTCCTTGGAACAAAAGCTATGCCCAACCTACACAGCATATTAAAAAGCAGAGACATTACTTTGCTAACAAAGGTCCGTCTAGTCAAGGCTATGGTTTTTCCAGTGGTCATGTACAGACGTGAGAGTTGGACTGTGAAGAAAGCTGAGCGCCGAAGAATTGATGCTTTTGCACCGTGGTGTTGGAGAAGACTCTTGAGAGTCCCTTGGACTGCAAGGAGATCCAACCAGTCCATCCTAAAGGAAATCAGTCCTGAATATTCATTGGAAGGACTGATGATGAAGCTGAAACTCCAATACTTTGGCCACCTGATTGGAAGAACTGACTCATTGGAAAAGACCCTGATGCTGGGAAAGTGAAGGCAGGAGGAGAAGGGGATGATAGAGGATGAGGTGGTTGGATGGCATCACTGACTCAATAGACATCGGTTTGAGCAAGCTCCAGGAGTTGGTGATGGACAGGGAAACCTGGCTTGCTGCAGTCCTTGGGGTCGCAAAGAGTCAGACACTACTGAGCGACTGAACTGAACTGAAAAAAAAGTGGTGACTGAAACTAAGCAGGACTCTGCCTGGCCTTCCTGGATACAAAAGCCCCTCCTTGTCCCCCATTTCTTATTTGTCAGAAAAAGGCTTTAGTCTCCTAGGCCTTGCCTGAATTCCAAAGAACAGACTCAAGTGGTCACTATAAGGGAAGTGAGGGAGAGCAAAAGCAAAAGAAAAGAGATTAAATTAGAAAAGTAATGATAGCTTGAACAATTGTTCAGCAATTAAATAGAGTCCTAGTTCCTCCTCAAGGGATATACATAACAATCTAACATCTTTCTTTGAGTTGTTCTATAGAAACTAAACTGTCACTCAGGTGGAACATGTCTCTGGGCTGACCACAATCACTTAGCAGATTGGTTGGAATAATAGCAATGTAACCTGGGAGGAATCTCCCATGAGCCTTGGTATTAAATAGCATGTAGTAATGGGGTAGAGCTAGGTTGATGGTGAAGATTCCAAAAACATCACCACCCTGTTACCTTTTCACCACCAACCAGTCAAAAGAAAGCTCAGAAGTTGCAGCCTTCACTCCAAATATTGCTTTAAAAACCCTCCTGAAAGCCAGTGGGGAGTTTACCTCTTGTGAGCACTATCTGTCGTTCTCCTTGCATGGTGCCGTGCAATAAACTCTGTACTTTCCTTCACCACGACATGGAGTCAGTAGATTGGCTTTGCTGCATGGCGGACCAGCAGACCCAAGTTTGGTTCAGTAATAAATGTTTGATCTGTGCTAATTCTCTTTCCCTTTTTAGTTATGAGGAGTCACCTCATACCTAAATCTGAAGCCAAGGGACTGGAGTTCAGTAACTTTGCTTTTTACCCAATTTGTTTTTTTCATAGCAGATTTTCTAGTAGCAGAGGGTTGAGTTTTCAAGGATAATTTGATGAGAATAAATGGCTTCCTTCCGCAACGCTCTCTTAATCCTTGGTCTAGGACAGGATCAGTGTGACTTCTCCCTGCTTTGTAAACCATCTGGGATCATCCTGGAATATTGACTCATTCTTTGAGAACCATTGTCATAATTCATTCAGAAGTCCTTTCAGGCCTGGCTCTGTCCTGCTCAGTAACCCTGGGAAAGTCACTTAACTTCTGTGTTTCTTTATTGGCAATGTAGTGGTAATAACACTTAACTCACTTTCCACTTTGCAGGTTTGTTTGGAAGATGATTACCTCTTAGGTGGTTCTGAAGAACTATGTAGAAATCACTATATTAAAATGGAAGGGTGAGGTCCCCCACATTGTACCACAGAATAAAATACAATTTTATGGCAATGTAGATAATCTAGTTGTGTAGCCACATGAGATGAAGTTTTGTTTGGACAAGCTTTTTAATATTGAAGTTTGGTTTGAGGTCCGCTGGGGTGTTGGCATAGATTTTCATCCCCATGGGAGAGTAATTTTGCTGTGATTAGAGACTTTTCCAAAGAGGTGGTCGTGTGTCTCTTCTCCCATGACTTGGTTCCCCTTTCCTCTATTCCGTTCTGGATCTTTGCCTCATGTTCTTTCTAGCTCTCCTTCTCAGATTGATACACTTTCCTACATCCTCAGCCTCTTCGCTGGTTCTCTCCTGAGGACCCTGCTTGCCTGCAGCCTTTTGGTTAGATGCTGTTCATCTTCCCACACCATTGAGAGAGTAACATTGACCTCTGGACTGGAGGTCATCAGGCTTCTCTCTTCATTTACAGTCTCTGTTCCTTCTGTGGTACATGACCTTCAGTTCTGAACCCTCCCTTAGGACTATAATCAGCTGACTTCTCTCTTGGCTCCCTCTAAAGAATTAGGTGCTAAGCTCAGGGTCTTCTCATTTCTGCTACCCCTACACTCTCACAAGTCATCATTTATCCCACGTACGGCTTCCAACACCCTTGCCTCTGATTTCATTTCTCCCCATCAAAATGCTGAGCCCTGATCAGCTCCGCTATAGCCATTCCCTCCCGTGGCCACAGCCTGGACCTTGCTAACANATGTAACCTGGGAGGAATCTCCCATGAGCCTTGGTATTAAATAGCATGTAGTAATGGGGTAGAGCTAGGTTGATGGTGAAGATTCCAAAAACATCACCACCCTGTTACCTTTTCACCACCAACCAGTCAAAAGAAAGCTCAGAAGTTGCAGCCTTCACTCCAAATATTGCTTTAAAAACCCTCCTGAAAGCCAGTGGGGAGTTTACCTCTTGTGAGCACTATCTGTCGTTCTCCTTGCATGGTGCCGTGCAATAAACTCTGTACTTTCCTTCACCACGACATGGAGTCAGTAGATTGGCTTTGCTGCATGGCGGACCAGCAGACCCAAGTTTGGTTCAGTAATAAATGTTTGATCTGTGCTAATTCTCTTTCCCTTTTTAGTTATGAGGAGTCACCTCATACCTAAATCTGAAGCCAAGGGACTGGAGTTCAGTAACTTTGCTTTTTACCCAATTTGTTTTTTTCATAGCAGATTTTCTAGTAGCAGAGGGTTGAGTTTTCAAGGATAATTTGATGAGAATAAATGGCTTCCTTCCGCAACGCTCTCTTAATCCTTGGTCTAGGACAGGATCAGTGTGACTTCTCCCTGCTTTGTAAACCATCTGGGATCATCCTGGAATATTGACTCATTCTTTGAGAACCATTGTCATAATTCATTCAGAAGTCCTTTCAGGCCTGGCTCTGTCCTGCTCAGTAACCCTGGGAAAGTCACTTAACTTCTGTGTTTCTTTATTGGCAATGTAGTGGTAATAACACTTAACTCACTTTCCACTTTGCAGGTTTGTTTGGAAGATGATTACCTCTTAGGTGGTTCTGAAGAACTATGTAGAAATCACTATATTAAAATGGAAGGGTGAGGTCCCCCACATTGTACCACAGAATAAAATACAATTTTATGGCAATGTAGATAATCTAGTTGTGTAGCCACATGAGATGAAGTTTTGTTTGGACAAGCTTTTTAATATTGAAGTTTGGTTTGAGGTCCGCTGGGGTGTTGGCATAGATTTTCATCCCCATGGGAGAGTAATTTTGCTGTGATTAGAGACTTTTCCAAAGAGGTGGTCGTGTGTCTCTTCTCCCATGACTTGGTTCCCCTTTCCTCTATTCCGTTCTGGATCTTTGCCTCATGTTCTTTCTAGCTCTCCTTCTCAGATTGATACACTTTCCTACATCCTCAGCCTCTTCGCTGGTTCTCTCCTGAGGACCCTGCTTGCCTGCAGCCTTTTGGTTAGATGCTGTTCATCTTCCCACACCATTGAGAGAGTAACATTGACCTCTGGACTGGAGGTCATCAGGCTTCTCTCTTCATTTACAGTCTCTGTTCCTTCTGTGGTACATGACCTTCAGTTCTGAACCCTCCCTTAGGACTATAATCAGCTGACTTCTCTCTTGGCTCCCTCTAAAGAATTAGGTGCTAAGCTCAGGGTCTTCTCATTTCTGCTACCCCTACACTCTCACAAGTCATCATTTATCCCACGTACGGCTTCCAACACCCTTGCCTCTGATTTCATTTCTCCCCATCAAAATGCTGAGCCCTGATCAGCTCCGCTATAGCCATTCCCTCCCGTGGCCACAGCCTGGACCTTGCTAACACCCCAAGCTGCTAGATACCTCTTGACCATACCTATTGTTATTACAGTATTTAGCTGAGTGTCTCCATGACCGTCACTACTCAGATTTTTCAACCTCAGTAAGTTCTCAAGTTCCTGGATCCTTTTACTTTTTTCTTCATCAGTTATTCATTTCTGGTTAGATTAAGGTCCACCACCCATTCCTTCAGTCTCTCTCTCTATCCTTAACCTTCTTATCCCGTTGTCTTATCAAAGGTGACTTTTTGTTTAATGATGAGAACAGTTTATTTAGTCGTCAGTGCTGGTTTGTGTGTGTGGTGTGTGTGTGTGTCTGTGTGTGTGTGTGTGTGTGGTGTGTGTATGTGTGTGTGTCTGTGTGTCTGTGTGGTGTGCTGGTTTGGGGGGTGTGTGTGTGTGTGGTGTGTGTGTGTGTATGTGTATGTGTAATACCTAATAAGTCTCAAACTAAATACTTATCACATGAACCTCAGGGCAATAAAAAATGACTCATCCTTTGAGGAGCTGGTTAATTATTAGAGGCTCACTGCTCGGATGGAATGGCTCGATGGAGAAGGAGCTCTCCATTGTGATACTGTGTGGTCTTACTCATGTCAGAACTGCTCTGAGTTCTTTTTGCCTCACCTGTATAATAAGGCTACTTGGCTATGTGATCCCCAACTTTTTTTTCCAGCCTCTCACATATGTATGATACAAATACATTACCTGTAATGTAATTCACATGACTTAATTAAAAAAAAAAACCTAATTTATTCTAACCGTTTCCTGAGCTGTATCACTTGAGGTAAGTCAGGTGACTGCTCTGGGCCTCAGTGTCACCATTTTAAGAAAGGGATGCGATCCCAGCTGTGTCTGCCTCACTAGGTTGTTGTGAAATTTAAATGCTATAAAAGTTAAGATCTAGGCATTGGTTCTTTTTTTTTTTTGGCATTGCTTCTTAGTGGTGCTACTTAAATGTGCATTTGAATCACCAGGAGAGTTAGTAAAACTCAGACAGCTGGGCTGCACTCCCAAGGTTTCCAGTTCAGCAGACATTGGGTGTAGCCCAATAATTTGCATTTCTAATTCATCCCTGGGTGATGCTGATCCTGAAAGGCACTGGGAGAACCGCTGCTTTTCTAGATACGTGAGAGACTGCCTTCTTACCCTTCCAAACTGGGCTTCCCAGGTGGCACTGAAGAATGGTAAAGAACCCACCTGCCAATGTAGGAGGTGTAAGAGATGTGGTTTCGATCCCTGGGTCGGGAAGATCCCCTAGAGGAGGGCATGGCAACCCACTCCAGTATTCTTGCCTGGAGAATCCCATGAACAAAAGAGTCTGGAGGGTTGCAGTCCATGGGGTCACAAAGAGTTGGGCACAACTGAAGTGACTTAGCAGGTGCACACACACACCCTTCCAAACTGTTCGTGTAGGTATGTTTGACCATACACTTTAGTTAGAAATCAGGACAAGTCCTAGGGTCTTTGTGGGAACAAAGTTACAAAATAATTGGAATTCAGCCTCTTCCTAAGCATCTTGGACCAACTGCTGTTGTCTAGTGTGCAAGTATGTAAAACTCCATTTATCCAGGAATTAACTCAGGGCAATGACTGCAAAAAGCATCCATTATGGAGATACATTGGTTTGAATGGGTGCTCTGAGGCACCACTTTGAAACGTTTTTCAACACTAGAAAATAGCAGTGTGTCCTGGATCTATCCACCACACATGGCTAATTATGATTCCTTTTCAATATAGCGATTTATTTTAAAAAAATTGGCCAAGACCTTATGGTGTCTTGGCTATTTTTAAGGAAGAAATTACTAAGATGCAAAATCAGTTTTAAAGTAAAGAGGAGCGTGTATATATTTGGACTGACTTACATGTTTACAGTGGTTGTCCTGGTGCAGCCACATAAGTGGCAGTTTGCACTCTGGGCCAAGCGTTTCATTTTTGCCATCCCCCAGATTTTAGATCCATCCCAACTTTTTAATGGCTTGTGTTGCTGTCTAAATATTGGGTAGAAATAGCGGAAGAACCAAAATAAAGCACAGGGGGATTATTTTAAATTAAAGCTAGTTAGTAATCAGACCAAACAGATGTGTGCCAAGTTTTTTAGTGTCACCCGACTTTCACCCCGTCAGCCTCCTTTCAACACCCCGCCCCAGCCACCCCTTCTTCTGCTTGCAATGCACAGCCAAGCAGGAAGTCCATCATACAGATACAGGATTTGCAGACACATGGTATGTAGGCCTGGAGTTACTTACAGGAATGTGATTTGCATGATAACATTATGAGCAAACAATATTCAGTTAACACCTGTAACAAAGGCAAATGCTTCTCTAGCGATTTTCACTACAGTGTTGAAAACTGTAATTATGAAAACTACAGGGCTCTTAGAAAACATCTTTACTGCTCTCATGATTTATTTTCCTGAGATTTGTTTGTTTGTTTGTTTTCCCCACATATATGATGAAAAACTATGGTGGAAAAACAATGCTATAAATGTTTTCATTATAAAGTGCCTTCACCTTCTACCAACCGAAGGACGTTCCCATTCTTATAGGATAAATTTCCTGGATAAGTAAATGATTTTAGAACATTCTTAAAATAATTTGTTAGGGCCTGATAGTTGTGTGTGTGTACTTCATTTTTTAATTTTTATTGAAGTATAGTTGATTTACAATATTGTGTTAGTTTCAGGGTATGTGTGTGTTTTAAGCCTTAGATGGTGTAGTGATTATGGAGACAGGGTTTTGGAGATAAGCTGTCTGGGTGTTCACATCCTGGCTGGATACCTGGACAGTTGCATTGCCAATTCTGGAAAGTGAGAATAGTCATGGTACCTGCTTCTTAGGATCGTTGTGAGAATAAGGTGTCTAAATCATTTGTTACAGCTCCTGGCACTAAATGTCAGCTCTTTTTATCATTGAAGGTAGTGTTGATTAGTAGAAGTGGTATTTGGTCAAAGCATATTATCTAAAAAGGGTGATACCGTTATTAGAATTTGACCCTTGAAAAACTGATCGCTTAAAAGCTACTTAAAAGTTGTAAGTAGTCAGAAAGTTCATCTGAGGTAATGGTGTGACAAATTGCATGGTGAAATATGAAAGCTAGCGGTAATACTCTGATTTTTAAGTAAGTCTTTTAGTCATCTTAAAGCAGTGGCTCCCAACTGAGGACCAGGGACTGGTTTCATGGAAGGAATTTTTTTCTACAGATGGGGTGAGGGGACTGGTTTGAGGATGATTCAAAACTATTAAATTTATTGTGCACTTTATTTCTATTATTGTTACATCAACACCTCAGGTCATGAGGCATTAGATCTTGGAGGTTGGGAATCCCTGTCTTAAAGGACCATCTTTAATTCTATGATTATGTCCTTTTGGCTTATTTTGTTATTAAATGCCCCCCATATCCTTATAATAGATGTTTTATAGATAGTTGTGTGGGTTTTAAGGGGTAGGGTTAGAAGTTCTGCTGATTTCAGGTACCAAAATTCTGAGAATTGAATTCATGGTAAACATCCTCTCTTGTGTCGTTGACAGATGGTCTTCTAGCCACTGCCCAAGATCTGCAGCAACAATGCAGTGGGTCCTCTTACTGAGCAGCTCTAAAGCATTAGCAGTGTCCTTTTACGTTGTACGCTGTGATATTCTCTGCCTCACAGATGTAGTATAATGGAAAGACTGAAGGCTTCTACTCCAAATGTTATTTTACCTTGGGTACGTAAGGCCAGAGTTGTTATGAATATTACAAGGGGACATAACACTAAGCCTATATAAGACAATTGGAAATTTTCTTTCCTTCCTTTCCCGTCTACTGTGTCTGTTCATTGTACCTACTTCGCCCATCTACATCTTCTCTGATCTCCACGAGAGCTCTTCAGTCCCTCACTTCCTGCTCATCTTCTCCAGACTCAGATAGCCTGTATTTTCTGTGGCTCCCCTAGTCAGAGTTTTGAGGCCCCTCACCATCCCAGCCTTCAGTTTTGGAGGCAGGCTACAAGAAGTCTCTGTATTGAGCTCATGCATTCCGCCTGGGCATCTTAGTATATGCAGAGTAATAGTAATCCTCAAGTTCACTCGGCCTCTATAGTTTTCAAAATGCTTTTGTGCCTCCCCAGCCTTGTGGAGACAGACACCTTCCTATTTGCCTGTGAGGAACCTGGGAGCCTAAGAACAAATGGACATCATTTAATTTTAGAGTTGGGAAGGCTTTGCATATTCATGTCAGCCTCACATCCTGGAAGAGGAACCGGAAAGGCAGAAGAGTTGAGGGACTTGTCTGGGGCCACATGGCCAGTGTTTGGTGATGGCCCTTGGGAACTGGGTTCCATTTTTAATCTGGTTTTGGTCCAGATGTTGAACTGTGATGCTGTGCTGCCTCTGTGCTCTGCAGTGGTGCAGAGAGGTGTTAAACAAATAAAACAGGGCTTCTTAGCGCAAGGAATTTACAAGTGATCAGTTTTGTCTTTCTGTTTAGCTTCTTACAGAATTTCCAGCAGCTGAGACAATGATGGGTACAAACTTTGGGAAGGAGGTCTACATTGAGTGGGATTGTTCAGGGAGGGTATTTTATAGGTGACCTTGCTGAAAATTAGAGTAGGTTGTAGAATAGAATAGAAGTGTGTCCCGTGATGCACATTACTGCAGCATTTCTTAAAATATCTGTGGTGGTAGGCCAGTTTTGTTCTTTAAATTTCCACCAATCCAGTGTGGCTCAATACTTTTGTAAAATATAATAATGATTAACTTTTAGAAAAATAGCGAATCCTTCAGCAGTCCAGTGGTTAGGACTGCACTTTCACTGCCAATGATGTGCGTTCAGTCCCTGGTTGGGGACCTGAAATGCCACAAGCTGCGCGCACAAGCTGCATGGAGCAGAAAAAGGAAAGAAAATAAAATGGAAAAATACAAACCTTAAGTTGTTATTGTTTGACTGAAGGCATGAAATTACTTTGTCAAGTTGCTCCAAGGTGAACCTGAGTATCTGTGGTCTCACTGTGTCTCGCTGGCAGGTTACACGCTGGCCCCAAGTTTTGAGAAGCACTGTCTCCTGTGGACAGAAGTTGGAAGGTTTAGTCCCCAGTGGTGGGGAGGGGATGGGGCTCAGGGGTCTGAGCAGGGAGGACATAATCAGAACAGGTGTGTGTAGGTGAAACGTGGGAAGAAAAAGAAGGTGAAGGTGGTGTTAGCTGTTAGGGAGTCTCAACTTCCAGTGGGTAGAGGAGAGTTTAAACTTGGCACCGTGAGGAACAGAAAGCTCCTGCAAGTTCTTGAGCAAGGATGCTGGCTTGTCAGAGGTCCACTGAATGATGCACTTGGATATTTTCAGTGACTAAGATACTTGCTGCTCTGTAAGTAAGCTGTGAGTGCCTGTGAGTTTCACAGGCGCCAGTTAATCTTTCATGTTTTCTGGTTTTCTTTGTCTTCTTCTGTTTATATCATCTGAAGAGCAAACATGGGCTGCTTTTGCAGGATCTTCCTTCTTGAATTTTGCCTTCCGACCTTCTCCAGGGGGCACTTTTATCTAGAGCAGATCAACCACGTTTCTGCTCTCCAAATCTTGTTGCTTTACCGCCTCTGTGCAGCTGCATTCAATTGCTATAAAATTCAAATTCTCTACCAGAAAAATTTTTAAATTTTTAGGCAAATACTGTCAGCCCTCCAAATCCATAGATCCCACATCCTCGGATTCAACCAAACACTAATCTTGTACCATGTTTATGGTCGAAGTTGGTTGAATCTGCAGATGCAGAGGGGTCAGACTCAAGGATGTGAGCTTCTGTGGATTTTGGTGTCCACCATGGGTCCAGGAACCAACCCCTTGGATACCAAGGTACCACTGTACTTGTTTTGTTTCTGAGCAACTTGAACACACAGTCAGAAATGGGGGCTGGGGAGAGAGTGTGGAAGTGGAAAAGTCTATGTGGGAGAGATATTTAGGGAACAGTAGAGATACCCCATCTTAAGTAGGATCGGAGCTCCTGGTATGTGGACTGTCTTTTTATCTTTTGTCTATGAGATCATGGCAGTGCTCTACTATATAGACCCCTAAACTTCCATGGCCAAGAGCTTGCTAAAGTCCAAGGCCTGCTAGCTGGCAGAGTGTGATGTATATGTGAGTATGGAGTGCTTTTTGTACAACAGGCATGATCTCAGCACTTTACATGTATTACCTTATGTGCTTCTCCCAGCAGCCTTCTGAGGTAGGTGCCTTATTCATTGTTTCTTAGATGAGGAAGCTGAATCACAGAAGTTGATGAAGTTTGTTGAAGTTCATACAGCTAATACATGGTGGAGCCTGGATTTGAACCCTAGCAGCCTTGTTGCAAAGCTGTTAATAGCTTTTTACCCATTAGGTTTGACTGCCTGAAACTGGTATGCTCCTACAATGTGGCAAGAATGCTCTGAGGATTGGTCACCTAGCCTGGTTTAGTCAGATCTACAAAGAGATAATTGCTGTATCCTGAGTGCTAAGAAATATGGGGGAAAATACAGAAGGAAGCAGGAGGAAGAGGTATCAGAGCTCAGCCAGTGTCTTTGGAGGGTTGAATAACAATAGGCTTCCTCCCTTGAAGTCCCCACAATGCTTTAGGTCCTGGACTAGGAATTAAAAGATTGGTGGTAACCAAGACGGACTAGATCTTTGCCCTCATAAGTGTTCATTTCTGGTGAGGAAGACCGTGACTACCTAAGCAGGCCCCATAGTATAATGTACTGCGGTGGTTCTCAGGTTTGAATGTGCATCACAGTCACCAGAGAGCTTGTTAACATCTCTGGAGTGTCTTATTAGTAGGTCTGGAGTGAAACCCAAGAATGTGCCTGTCTATCAGATTCCTAAGTGATACTGGACCACACTTCGAGGATTCCGGGTTCAGTGCTGGCGCTGGCGTATAGTAAGTGCTATGTGAGAGTTTTAAAAAATAATTGAAAGGATTTCTCCAGGTGGTCCAGTAGTTAAAACTGCCTTCCAAAACAGGGGATGCAGATTCCATCCTTGGCTGGGGAATTAAGACCCCACATACCACGCATTGTGGCCAAAATAGAATAAATTATTTAAATGGTAAGAGCTAAAGAGAAAATAAACTGGGTGGTAAGAGAGTGAACTGGGAGCCACTGTCACAGGGCTAAAGGCTGACCTTTGAGATGAACCCAGAAGATGAGATTAAGCCTGCCCTGAGGGGAACGGGGAAAGTGCCTTGGAGTGGTAAACAGAAAGGAGCTTGGGTGAGCTGGAGGCAGAAGATTGAATCTTTTGGGACAAGCTTGGGGAGGATCCAGGGGATAAGTCATGTAGGGCTCTGTAAGGAGACAAGTGGCATAAACTGTTTCCTTGCTTAGACTGCTCAATTGCAGGTTGAATTGGAAAAAGAGAAGCATGGAGGCAGGGAGACCAGATTGGAGGCTGCTGCAGTGGTCTATGAGAGATGGAGTGGCTTCGATGAGGGTGGGGAAGAAACAGCTAGGAGCTAGAGGAATGTGTCTTGTTTTTTTGTCTGGTGGTTTTATCACAGCAATGGATGCTCATTGCAGAGTCCCATGAAACAGTTAAATTGTGTCTTATATGTGCTGTTTGAGAAAGCAGAGAAGGACAAGGTATATTTTTAAAAGTCATCATCAAAAGTTATTTGAATGCTGGCATCCCCTCCCCCCAAATGCCCTCTCCTCCCCAAGGGCAGACCCTCAGCTATCTGGAAAACTTGGCTATCCAGGACAACTCATTCTCTGAGATCTCTGGTGCAGCTCTATTCATGTGGAGTATAATCTGTGTGTGTGTGTCATTGCTTAATTGTTGGCATGTAGTGACTCAACTGGTAATTTAAATTAATAGACTGTGCATATAAGCAGACTATTGTTCTTCTTAGATCTCAATGGAGCTTTGATTGGCACTTAAGTGATGGTGTATTTGGATTAATTACTGTAGCTGAGAAAGAGCTGGGAAAACATGAGGGAAGAGAAGTGTAGTTGTGAGGTGCTGTAGGAGTGAAAGGAGTGCACTCAGTTTGAGAGTGAGCCTGGAATCAGCACTTCTGGACTTAGAGAAGGAGGGAATAGATGCCACGACGTCATGGACTGTGGGGCTCTGACTACGCTGCTGCGCCCCAAAGAATGGTCAGCCGGGAGCCCCACCTGCTCTCTGCTGGGGGACCCCCTCCCTCTCCCTCTCCTGCCCCTTCATCCCAGCAGGAGCAATAGTCACATTGTAGGTTCCCTGTCCTCATCTCCCGGCATCCTATCCCAGTCAGTTCCACCTCAGGCGGTCTCTTTCTCACATGTTTACACACATCCTCTCTAAACCTTGTGTTTCTTTTCCTTTTCTCTTTTAAATCTTGCCCAGTTACCTTAGGAAATTCTTTCCCTTTCTTTGTTCTATTCCTGGAGCCAAAGTTAGGAGGGGGAAAAAAAACTAACTTCTAGTCATGGTTAGTACTTATGAGATTTATGCTATGATAAGTCTATTGACAAATGATCTAATTACCAAATCCTATGGCTAATCTATTTCCTGATTACGTAGCTGCATCGGACAGTGTATTTACTTGATCTCTTAAAAGCTTTTCCTTCAGATTCTTTCCTTCTCTTCTTGATCATTCCCTTCCTTCTTCTGTTCCTCTAGTTGAGTTCTTTTTTTTTTTTTTAAACTATTTATTTTATATTGGGGTATAGCTGTTTAACAGTCGTGATAGTTTCAGGTGAACAGCAAAGAGACTCAGCCATATGCATATACATGTCTCCACTGAGTTATTTCTAAACCCTTGTTTCTCAGCCATTTTTTATTTCTGTTCATCCTCTCTGGGCAGTGCCACCCACTCTGGAGTTTCCATTCTCCCTTGTCTTTACCCCTCCCCGACATTGTGCCTCAGTTCTAGGCTGGCATTTGTTACCATCCAATACAGAACACCACACGACCTGGTAGAGTCAACACACTCCCCTCCTGTTAGGTCCCCAACTGATGGCAGGACCCTTCTCCCAGATCCATGAGTGAACAGAAAAAAATGTCAGTGTCCTCTTCAAGGTTCACCTTTCCCTTTCCCCCAGCCTCTAATCACTGCGCTCTGTTGGTTCTGCCTCTGAGGGTGTTCTTTTCTTGCTTTTCCTCACTGGACTGTTTTTGTCTTTCCCCTTCAACCTTCTCGCTTCTGTGATCACCCTTTCATAAAACCACCCAAATGGGCTTGTGCCTTTGTTGACTTCTGAGTGCCAGACACATAGAGAGTGCTCACAAAATACTAGTGTTAGCCTCCTTATTCCAAAAAGAATCCAAAATAACTTTTACAAAAATGCTTAAGATAAAATATAAAGTAAGTGGCTAGAAGACGTGTCCCCCACTCCTTAGTGAGGAATGGAAAATACCAACTGAAGACAGGAATTCCTGAAGCTACCCATCTACTGTATATACATTTGCGAAAGAGAAGGCTACAGTTTTGGCTCAGAGAATCTTAATAGCTGATGGGAAGAGGAAGAGAGAGTCCATTTCTGTGGTTGCACATTGTCTATATGATAGAAAGGATACACTGTGCAGGAGAAACACAGCTGTTCTCGGAATGGAGGTCAGAGAGAACTTTTTCCCAAGGGCTCTGATAAGGAGAATACTGTGTGACTTCATGAATCATAACCTCATCGAATTCTTAGAATATCCATAGCAATCCGTTTCATGGTGATGCTGCTTCTGACCCCATTAAGCACAGGCCAGCAACAGTGTGTCAGTGTGCGATTTCAATCAAGGTCCTCGTAAAGGTGTAGAGGTAGTAAACACCGTGCCCATCCCCTAGAATTTCTTTGCAAAGTGGCCTTCTTTGTGTTCCTTAAAGTCTTCCATAACTCCTTGTGTCTGTCCTCAAATTCCTTATTATATGGACACGCAGCGTGTGCTGCAGTGTGAGCCTGTGTTAGCCTTCTGGGGTTGCCCCGACCTGTGAACTCCGCATCCCAGCCCGGCCAGCGTGCTTGCTGTGTCCTGAACAGCTCTGTCCTTCACGCAGGCTGTTTCTTTAGCATCCAGGAAGTCCTGCCCTCCCTACCTTCTGACCCGATTTGCATCCAGCTCCTTCCTCTCTCCCCAAGTTAAGAGGGAATGTTTTAACCAGCAAGCCAATAACGCTACACTGAACAACAAACTGTGAGTTCTTTACATAAAACTGAACATATCAACCCATCCATAAAGGTATCCAGAATTTCATTCTACTGTTTGGCTTCATTCTATTTATTTATTTACACACTTCTTTGCTTGCCTGCTTACCATGCAGCAAGGCACGTAACATCTTAGGACCCTGACCAGGAATCTAGCCCATTCTCCCGGCAGTGGAAGCATGGATCCCTGATGACTGGGATCGCCAGGGAATTTCCAGCCTCATTTTCAGACTTAAGACTTCTTCAAGGACTAGCATCCTTAATATATAAGAAGAGACTTTCATACATTGGTTTGTCTCTTTCTGTGTTTTGGTTGTCTCACTTGCTCATTAGTTGAGCTATAGTTGAGGGGTTCAACCAGCTCTTACCTATTAACTTTAGAGTCTAAACACCATTGAATGTTTCTGGGGAAGTTATTTTTCCCCAGTCCCAGAGCATACTGTTAAAATATTACAGCAATATTTTCCAGTTTAGAGTAGTAAAAGGAACCCTGAACTGGGATTTATCTTCTTAATTCTAATCTTGGTTTCTTTGATTAATTAAATTTAACCCCTCTGGGCCTCAGTTCCCTCATTATTAAAATGAGATGGTTAGACCAGATGGTGATGAGGAATGATGATAATAGTAAAAATAATAATGGCTGACTTTCTTTGTTTGCTGTGGGCTAGGAAACTGTTCTGGGCCCTGGCTAGAGGTTCCATCCTTTAATCTTCACAGCGACATTCTAAAGTCAGAAGTGTTATCCCCATTGACGCTTGAAGAAACCAAGGCACAGAGAAATTAAGGGATTTTTACTGAGGGTTATACAGCCGGTGAGCCAGCAGAGCTGTGTTCAAACACAGGGCTCTTGGTCAGGCTTCTGGGAGAAACTTTTAACCACTCTGCTTTCTAGTTCCGTGGTTCTGTGAGATGCTATTTATAGCACAAAGCCTGTATTTTGAATTTTTGAGGAAGAAAAATTAGTTACTGAAATCCAATTTAATCGTTCCTCCCAAGCTATTTTTAAACCCAGGAACTTGTATTGAAATGAACGCCTTGCTCCCTTTCCCCCAAACGTGTTTGCATGTAAGGTTATTACTCGGTTATAGCAGCAGCCTTTGGGAGGAAGTCTGTCATTAGTGCTCTTTGCTGTCCATAAGCAATGTGCTCTTGGTGTCTGTCCCGGGAGCAGATCAAATATCAGCTGTCAGGATGAAGATATTTTACATGCCTCCTCCTTTCTTTTCTCCTGCAGCCAGGTCTTTGACTGTCTTTAGTTAGATAGGTGGGAAATTAAGCCTTCTTAAGCGTTTCTCTTTTTTGGGGAATGCTGAGAAAGGACTTGTTACACGACTGATGAAGCATTTAGCATAGTGTCTGCTGTGTCATTCATTAAACTGTGACCACACTGAGCTGAAGATTTGGAATACCGTTGTGAGCAAAACATAGGGCCTGCCCTCGTGGAGCATAAGGTCTAAGTGGAAGAGCAGAAAACTGATCAAAGTGATAATTTACAAATGCTACAGATGTTCAATGAGATGTTTTCCATGTTATTATTTTTCTCATAATATTATACAAATGAGGAATTAGCCTTTTATTTAAGCCCTCCCCAAGGCACTCCAAACCAAGATTTCCACTTCTTCCCATTGCAACTCGTTCAACACTGTTCAGTCATACCTATGGCTGTTAATGAATGATGATTCGAGTTATCATCCAGATGACCTTACCTTTGAAAGTGAAAAGGAACACTATTAATAATTATGCTGAAACGATAGATGTAAACTGGGATTGTCCAAGGCAGACTGGAATGTGTTGTCAACTTCCTTACTGGTATCTGGATTGACCTCCTAATCTTAAACATTCCTCAATTACGGTTAAACTCTTTATGCAGAGAGAGTATGTGTTTGTGTGTGTACATGTGTGTGTGCACGCCTGCACTGATGAACAAATGAATCAGAAATGTGTGCCTGATTTCCCTGGAGGTCAAGGGCATTAAATATCCTCTTCATTATAGGAATTTATTTTCTAAGATATTATTCTTCTCAACTTTCAACAAAACTACTTCAACAAAGCATCAAGTCAACTGTGGAATTGAGAGATTTTATTAGACATTCTAAAGTAATAACTTTTTTTTTAAACTATTCATCATGCCTTTGTTGTTTTGTTTTTAAATTTTTGAGTATAGTTGATTTAGAATGCTGTGTTAGTTTCAGGTATACAACAAACTGAATCAGTTATACATATATCCACTCTTCTTTAGATTCTTTTCCCATATGGGTCATTACAGAGTATTGTGCTTTGGGGTTTCTAGTGTATATCTCTCTCTCTTTTTATTTAATAAATAGATTTCAGGGTAGCCCATTGTTTTCTGTCCAGGTTGAAAAAACAGAGGACCATATTACCCATAATGATTGCAAAATTCAAAAGGACAGTGAAGTGTTTTGTGTCCCAGACTTTTTAGAATGTGAAGTCTTGTAAAAAACGAAGCTGTCCAGAAGTATTACAAGGCCTCAGAGTTGAGAGTATTTCTTCTCAGAGATCCAGGATCATCTCAGGTTTGATTGCCTGGCTTCTTCTGTATTGACTTTAATGAGCTTAAGTCATTCCCAAGGGGATATCTTGAATGACTTTTTGTAAACCGTCATCATCAATGTCTGTTGTCTAGTAGTCAACAGAAATGATTGAGTCATCCCAGTTACAATTTCGAGTCATTCCTCTAAGGATAGAATACATTTTACAAGCCCTTTAAAAAATGGCCATCAGAGAGAAGAAAGAGTGGGTAGTGTGTGTTTGGCGGGGGGCTGTATTGCGTGCCTCCTGGCTTGAAGGGAAGTGATGCCCCACAGAACCAGCATTGTAGGGATGGTGAAACCCCAGCGTCTGCCCCTGGGTTCAGGCCTTGACCGTTGGCAGCTGGCCTTGGCGTGTAAGCTGCCTCATGGTTTGAAATGTTCCTCTTGCCTCAACATAATGAGGTCAGTGCCTCAGTGTCTTGGAAATGGAAGCTCCTATTGCTGAGGCTGATTATTGGATGTGCAGATAGTGCTTGTTGGGAAGCGCCTCTTGGATTTGGGGCCTTGGAAGGGATTTACTGGAGTGTAGTTTTTTGTTAGTGTTGTTTTAAACCTTTAAGGCACTACATTAGTAAAGCATGGTTTTGTCAGATTATTTATAAACATCTTGTACACAGTATGTGAAAATTTATCATGCTGTTATCTACTTTTAGAAATCTGGATAGAGCCCAGGGTGTGGTTTGCTGATGTTGTTTAGTCGTTAAATCATACATGACTCTTTGCGACCCCTAGACTGTAGCCCACCTGGCTCCTCTGTCCATGGAATTCTCCAGGCAAGAATACTAGAATGTGTAGCCATTCCCTTCTCCAGGGAGTCTTCCTGACCCAGGGATTGAACCCGCAGATTGAATCCGTCTTCTGCACTGGCAGGCGGATTCTTTACTGCTGAGCCACCAGGGAAGCCCCAGAGCCCAGGGTGATCAAATAGAAATTTAGCGAACTCAGCTGATTTATTGACAGTTATGTTGAAACAGTTGAAAAGTAATAGTGTAATATAGTGTTTTAAATGTGTGCCTGTGTGTCTGTCTCTCCTTTTTAATTTTAAAAATTAATTTATTTATTTTTATTATCCCTGGTTTATTATAAGGGATTTAAAAGGAAAAGCCAGATGAAGAGGTACAGAGGATGAAGTTCCGAAAGGTCTGGAGCACAGAAGCTTCTGTCCCCATGGAGTTGGGGGGCATGACCCTCCCAGCACATGGATATGTTAAAAGCTCAGAGGCTTTCCAAACCTCCTCATTTAGGGGTTTTTTTGTGGCTCCATTACATAGGTGTGATTGATTAAACCATTGGCCACACATAGTTGAACTCAAATCAGCAGCCCCTCTCACCTCCCCAGATATCAGAAAAGTGAAAGAAAGTGAAAGTGAAGTTGCTCAGTCGTGTCAACTCTTTGCGACCCCATGGGCTGTAGCCTATCAGGTTCCTTCGTCCATGGGATTTTCCAGGCAGTAATACTGGAGTGAGTTGCCATTTCCTTCTCCAGGAGATCTTCCTGACCCAGGGATTGAACCCAGGTCTCGTGCATCGTAGGCAGACGCTTTACCGTCTGAGCCACCAGATATCAGGGGGTGGGGCTAAAGGTACTTTTTTTTCCCCCTGATTTTGGTGTTAGAATTATTGTTTTTTAAAAATCTTTGCTACTTATCTATACTAACAGCCTCTCCTCGCCGCCCCCCCACCTCCTGCTTTTTTTTAAATGAAGAAGGTTCAGGGTAGTCCATTGTGACCTTCCCTCAAACTGCTACTGTCTGTTTTAGAAAACTGCTGTCACTAAAGTATGACAGTACTGGGACGTCCTTAAAGTACTACTTTAAAGGTTACCTATATACATTCTACCTGGTGGTGCTGGGGAAGCAGCTGTAGTTTTGAATCCATTTGGCAGGAGGAATAAAAAGATTTGGCTTGAATAGCCCAGTTCTTGAACTGATGGTTCTCATTATATCACACGGACAGTATACGTGAACTTTAAACTATGTGTATGAATCTGGAAGACCGAAGCCCATATCTGCTGAAACAAAATTTCCTGAGACAGTACTAACCTTTATTACATTTGATGCATTCTCTATTCCTTCATATTTTAGTTGAAAAAAAAAAGTTGGCTATGACCCATTAAAGTGATTTCACCATCCATTAATTGGTTGTGAGCTGAAGTTTTAGAAAATATGCGTCTAAACAGTTTTCGTGGGTGGGTGTGCATGTTTGAAGGCAAGGACCATGAAGTAATGTTTTCCTATCAGTGGTGTTAATAAGTGTAGCCATAATAAAACAGCAACCGTTTAGTTAATTAGAATATTTACCATAATAAATGCTGTGGGATTGATTTCTTTATGAATAGTGCATTTTGTCTGCTAGGATGAAGTAATTGAGTGTTTCCAATCAGCCCAGACGACAGTCCTTACAATGCTTCTTGTTGATGTTAAATTGACTATTGAAATAGCATTCTGTTTGTGTGTCTTGGCTGGTAATGAGCACTGTTTTGTCATCGTTAGGGTTACCAGAACAGCTGTTGACACCCAGAGAATGTCTGAGAATGCCCGTTAAGTAGCAAGGAAACAAGGAATATTACAGTTTAACCCTTGTCTATTCCATGTGATGCCAGATGCTAGGGGTCCTCATTCAAACTATACAAAAGAAAATAATGTTCTTTTTGTCTTTGGTATGCAATTGTTCTTTGCCATTTAGTAAACACTGCTCTAGATTTAGAACATTTTATATTTTCCTCTTTAGGACACATCTCATATTTGAAAACAGGCTGTGTTTAAAATGACAAAAAGCAAAACAGCCTCAAAACCAATCAGAATTTCTTTTAATATTAAAAAAGATATTGAATGAGCCCAACTGGCTTTATTTTTTAAAGTTACTGTTTTGAGGACATGTAATATAAGTGACATATGACTTTTGTTGCAGTGTGATATTTACACACTGCTGTTTTGGTCTGTCTTCCACTTTGTTGGGTTAGCATCTCCGTGAAGAACACACCCTTCAGTGTCTCCTAGACTGTATTGCTTCACCGAGACCATAAACAATTACGGCATAAAATATTACCTTTGGAAATGAAGTCATGCGTCTTTCTTAATTGCTGAACCCTTGTAATTCTGAAGGGGGTATGTTTAAGTCTGTCCTGATACACACACTTGCTAACATAAGCAAATGTAGCCTGCACATATAGGAAAAACGTGAATCACAGGGTTTCTTATTTTCTGCTAATTATGCACGGAATGTGCAGGAGCAGGAATGTCGAAGTAGAAGTCATAATGATAGATTTTAAAAGGACCTTCGAAGTTAGCAAGTACAGGATATTTTACAGCAGAGGAAGCTGGAATTTCTTCTTCCTAACTTCCCTTCCTTCCGTGCCATGGCAATAGATAGCTGTTAGAATGATCTTTCTACAGCAAACCTGACATGCTTAGTCTTTCTCTGGTAGCTTCCCATGCTTTGGGAATTAAGTTGTGATTTCTTGAAGTCATTCACAGAGGCCTTTGGGGATGTATTTTCTGCTCGTTTTGGTAGCTTCTTTTGCCAGTTATATCCATTCTGCTTTAGTACTTCAATTCCTGTATAGTTTTATCATGTTGACCCCTCTAGTTTTATCTCATTTAACATATTCCCACTGTCTCCGAACAAAGCTAGTGGAGGTGATGGAATTCCAGTCGAACTATTTCAAATCCTTAAAAATGATGCTGTAAAAGTGCTACACTCAATATGCCAGCAAATTTGGAAAACTCAACAGTGGCCACAGGACTAGGAAAGGTCAGTTTTCATTCTAATCCTAAAGAAAGGCAATGCCAAAGAATGCTCAAACTACTGCACAATTGCACTCATCTCACATGCTAGTAAAGTAATGCTCAAAATTCTCCAAGCCANGAATCCAGTGACAACTACGTTTTACACCATTGCCCAAAATGTATATAAATCTAAATAATTGTCGTGAAATAGTATTTATTCTTTGTCTGTGTGACATGCTTAACTTTGAGATTAACTGTTCCATGAGAAATTGAAAGTCTTAGTTGCTCAGTCGTGTCTTGACTCTTTGAGACCCCATGGACCCCCACTTGGCTCCTCTGTCCATGCAATTCTCCCGGCAAGAATACTAGAATGGGTTGCTATTCTCTTTTCCAGGGAATCTTCCTGACCCGGGGATGGAACCCAGGTCTCTTGCATTGCAGGCAGATTCTTTACTGTCTGAGCCACCAGGAAAGCCCAACTATTCCTTATATTTCTTTTTTTTAATGCCATTTGTCACTGACAGAAGTGGATTTCAGATACCTGTCTGTGCTGCCAGTTTCCTACGGGAAGTTTGGAAGCATTTGGGGAATGTTTTTAGTTGCACTAATTAGTGCATTGGAGGGCCAGGGGTGCCAAGCACTGTATAGTGAGCAAGACTGTCTTGAATAATGAAGAATCGTCTTGCTCAAAAGCCAATTGCATCTCTGCTGAAAAACAGTGCTGACCTGATGTGTGAGACCACAGATTGAAATAGCAGCTCTCTATAAAGGAATATCTGCCCTTTCTACCTCAATACCAAGGCCCTGCGTCTGGAAGCCTCTCTTTGGCTCCAGTTAGGCTGACCATCTTCCCTTGCTGTACCATGCAGAACATGGTATTTATTTAGTGCTTTGTTATTGCAGAGTACCCTTAGGATAATCTTACCTGTCTTTATCTATCTGGGACCCAGCACACAGTCCGGCACAATCCTAACAGGTGCTCAATGAAGAAAGAATGAAGAGGCTTGGTCCAGTGCCCTCCAGGTAGATAGCAGAGGCTGTAAAACAACCCAAACAACACCAAGAAGGCAAATCAAAAACAAAAATCCTGTAGGTTTCCTGACTCTCAAGCCAAAGCAGTGCTGTGCCTCGTGTTGTTTGGTTTGGGGGCAGGGTTGGAAAAGAGGACGTCTAGCCTCAGGATGAATTATTTTTCCTGTGGGAGAAATGTGAAGAGATAATATCATATACATATACTTATTTGTGAAGGCCAACACAGGCCTTGAGGTTTAATTTACATATAGTAAAATGTGTACTTTTACTTTTTAATATACAGTTCTGAGAGTTTTGATAAATGTATGCAACCATGTAACCACACCATGCAAATCAAGATATAGAGCATTTCCACTGGGCCAGAAAAATTCTTTCATTTCCCTTTGTAGTCAACCTTTCTCCTGTCCCATCCATTCATACCTTGTTTGTGGTCCTAAGTGTATGTTTAATTTTATAGGAAACTGGCATACTGTTTCCAGAGTGGTTGTGCCACTAACAGTGTGTGAGAGTTCCAGTTTGTCTATATCCAGCACTTATTCTTGTCAATTTATTTTTTTGCATTTTCAGTTCAGTTCAGTTCAGTTGCTCAGTCGTGCCTGACTCTGCGACCCCACGGCCTGCAGCACGCCAGGCTTCCCTGTCCGTCATTTGGCATTTCAGCCATTCTAATAGCTGAGTGCTATCTCCTCATTGTGATTTAATTTGCATTTCACTGATGACTAATGTTGAACATCTTTTTATGTGCTTTTGCCATTTGTGTAATCTTTTGTCATTGTGTAATAGGTAAAGTGCCTATTCAAACCTTTTGCCCATTGAAAAATCAGATTTTTTATTGACTTTTGAGAGTTCTTTCCAGGTTATAAATACAATACTTTATCCCAGATGTGTTTTGCAAATGTTGTCTTCCAGCTTTGTCTTTTTAAATTTTCTTAACAGTGGCAATAGAGCTTTGAAAGTCTTTAAGAATGCTAAAAGGGGTTTTTATCCATGAAAGTAGATGATTATAAGATGAATTCAGCATTCTTCTCTACATCTTCTATAGCCAAAACTTTTTTTTACTGTATTTAAAAAAATTTTTTTTTAAGATTTGAAAACTGTATACTAGGATATTCAAGTACCTTATATAGACAATGACTTTACAAGATGGTAACTCTTCTTGGCAATAATTAACATCTATTGTTGTGTCCATTATGGTTGTTGTGAGCTGCCCTGGTGGCTCAGATGCTAAAGAATCTGCCTGTAATGGAGAAGACCTGGGTTCAATCCCTGGGTTGGGAAGATCCCCTGGAGAAGAGAATGTCAACCAACGCCAGTTTCTTGCCTGGAGAATTTCAGGGACAGAGCAGCTGTGGGCTACAGTCCATTGGGGTCACAAAGAGTCGGACACATCTGAGCAACTAACACTTTCACATGGTTATTGTAACAGCTCACCTCTTAAGAATTGCAAGGCTCAAGAAATCACGTTTTGGATTCTTTCTGCTGGGAAGCACTGAGCCTTTGTACTTGAAACACCAGGGAAGATGCCAGATAGTATGGAGCCAATTTATCCTGCTGCCTAAAATTGGAGTGGAAACATTTTACACGGCATCAGAAGGGTGTCCATCATGCCATCTAGCAGTGAGAAAACATGTAAGGTCAAAAAAAATCTCAGAGCAAACTGACTAAAATGGCTCCCATTCTATTTTGGCCCCATTTCTGCAGTGTAATTAGAGAGCAGTATCTTTACACGTATGTAGCTGTTCTTATTGCTTCCAAAATGCAAGAATGCATTTTAGAAAGGTTAAATTTAATTGCACATTGCAACAATGTCTTCAGCAGTAATAGCCAGGTAAGAATAGAGCAGACTGATGAATTTTAATTAAAAGAAAGTAAGAGAACTGTGAACCTATCTTTTGATATAAAAACTTCATCACCCCAACGCAGTGCCTTGCACTTATATGGGTGCCTTGTACATATTTGTTAAATAGTTGACAGTGTATCTCCTTGTCTCTGGAAAAGAGACTTATCTCTTTTTTTTTTGGCACGGTGATTTCTGGGTACAAAGGCGATCCCTCTCATGATGTATGACCTGCCAAAAAATAGCACCAAGATATATATTAAATACGCTTTCCTTAAAAGATATTTTCAGAGAATTTTTTTTTTCCATTTTGCAAGTGAAGCATACAAGTCAAGAGATACACATGTTTAGAATGATAGCATTTCATATTGGTGAAAATATATACCATCCATAGAAAAAGAACCTGTAATGTCTCCCATAAAATAGGACAGTGGTTATTCCTGAGTATTGATATGGTTGATGGTTTTCTCTGTATTTCGGTGCTTTAAAAACAGCGACTATAGGTTACTTTGCTGTTATAAAAGTGGTGCGTGAAAGAGATCACTTGCCCAAAGGTTCAGAATCCTGTCAGAAAAGAAATGAAACTTGGGACTGCCCTGGTGGTCCAGTGGCTATGACCGAGCTCCCAGCGCGTGGGACCTGGGTTCAATCCCTGGCCAGGGAACTAGATCCCACATGCTGCAACTAAGACCTGGCACAGCCGAATAGATAAACAAATACTGAGGGGGGGAAAAAAGGGAATTAAACTCTTCATGCGCCTTGTCTAGAACCTTGGTGGTGTGTGTGTGTCTACATCACTTCTCTGTGAGAGAGACCTTCCCCTCTAGCGTGTCCCACCAGGGATGCTTTTCAAGTGTAGCTTTAGTTTTTTGGTTTTGTTCAAACAGTAGACATCTGTGGGCCTGAAAATTTTTGGTGGATGACAAGACCCTCGAAAAGTCATTGGAACAGTATTAGTTCTTTATCGTTGTCAGCATGTGTGTGCTGAGTTTCAGAACATCACCACCATTTTCTGGGGAATGGTTTAGAGAATGATGTGTTTTGCAGAAGCTGTTTGTAATTTATTAAATATAATTTATCAACTTCTCATATGGCCGGGTAATATTTGCAGTTACTACTACAGTAAAAGTGCAGTTTTATCTAACACAAATAGGAGGGTTTATTCAAAGTTAGATAACATGGGGTCAATCACAGTATATTTAAAATTAAATAACCCCATGGCAAAAGGCCCAGACCAGCAAGCATGCGGTGGCGAAGTCCACGGTGGTACACTCTGGGCCATCAGCAAACAGGTTGGGCTCGCTTCGGGAGCATTTTACAGGGATTTTAAAAGGTACCTTGTTGAAACATGATGTTTCTCTCTACTCAGGAGATGCTTTAGCGTTAGTGAATTTTATGACTGGAAAAAAGATAGTTTAACCACTGGGGAGATTTAGCAGTTTCAATTAAACAATTGCACCCTTTCAGTGTTAATTTTGAAGTCAGTGACTGCTGGTATTGGAGGTTTCACCTTTATTTTCCTAGTGGGGTGATGTACTTTTGCATTTTTGATCTCTGTTGTAAAAATTGGGGAATATTACACTGGGTCTGATATGCGTGTTCCCTGTTCCAGTTGGTATACCTTGAGAGGCCTAAATTATAAAGAAATCTGTTATGGAGCCAGTATGTATAGAAAACATACATTTAGGCATTTCCCCACATTAAGTAAAAGTTCTGGGTTCTATCCCCTGCTTCATCACTTATGATGCAAAGTCGTCCTGGCGCAAAGCCATTTGAAAATGGCTCTTATCTTTCCTGTATTTCTAACAATTTTCCTATGAGGATGTAATTTCCTACCTCCTTCTCTCCCTGTCTTCCTTCCTTCTCTGTCATCAATCAGGCCTCAACATTTTCCTTTTTTTTAAACAAAGTTCTTTGATCTCAAAGAGCTCTTCTATCTCAACATCTATGACTCCTGGAATTCTGGAGCTTAGAATCCAGTTTTGTAGTTAGGAACAACTCCAGGTTCTAGACCTTCTGCACCATTTAGTATTTCCCTTGTGTAAAAGTGGTTTCTTTTCTGGGAAAGAAGGCCACCAAAGGCAGTGAAGTGCTTGGCCTGCTGGCTCTCGGTCCAGTGGATTCACACAGCTTCTAGGAGCAGTAAAACATGGACAGTGATGACATAACACCTGTTACTTATTTAGCTTTTTATACATGACTTGACATGGGGCTTCCCTGGTGGCTCAGTGGTAAAGAATCTGCCTGCCAATGCAGGAGATGCAGGTTCGACCCCTGGGTCAGGAAGATACCCTGGAGTAGGATATGGCTACCCACTGCAGTTTTCTTGCCTGGGAAATCCCATAGACAGAGGAGCCTTGTGGACTACGGTCCATGGGGTTGGACATGACTTACTGACTGAACAACAGCAACGTGACTTGACATTTTCTGGTTTTCACAGGATGCTATAGGACTTAGTTACTACTGCCTCCTTTATCTAAATGAAGAAGCCAGGGCTCAGAAAAGATGACTAGTTTGCCCAAGATCACACAGCTAATGCTGGTGAATCCATATGAAAGCCTTAATCTTCGAGGCCTGCGTCCTTCCATTTATGGCTCCAAGTGAGGCCATGCGTTCTCTTGAAATCACTCTTTGGAGACTTTTGAGTTGGTGGTCTCTGACCTCATAAGATTATTTTGTCTTCTACCTTATACTTATTTTCTTCATAGGAACCCAGGATTGCAAATCTCTGGGTTTAACTACAGATGTTCCTGGCTAGATTGTGTTGCTCATCATGAATGTCAAAGCACTGACCTAGGGGATGTTATCTTCTAGCTAAAAATGTTATGTACCATTTTCTTTTACTTATGTACTTTAGTAGTTTATAGGCCCATGAGCCCAATATATTTGTAATTATTGGCTTAGGGCTTCCATTTGTAAATTGTTACAGTTAAGTCATCACCCCCAGCATCCGAAGCCTGGAGCTCTCTTGCTGGTGTTGGTGATGTCAGGTCTCGAATCTACTCTTGGGGCTGTCTGTAGGTTGTTTATCACCATTAGCCCTCATTATTTTAAATGAGTACCCACCCACCTTATACTCTGTAACCACATGTTTCCAGAGCTTCTCTGGAGATTACATCTTACAGGTCCCCCCCTCCCTTTCTTTTCTTTTTCTCCTCCTTACTTGCAAATGCTTTGTAAATGAGGACCAGAAAATATGAAGGAAAACACCTAAAAAGATAGTATGTGAAATTCAGATCAGTTTGGAAACAAATGTTGCTTCTGACTCTGAAGCTTTGAGAGAAAAAAAAAAAAACCTCACCAAGTGTGTTGAACACATATTAGTTTGTAAATATGGAGTCCCACTAATTGCATTTATAGCTCACAGCAAAACTACCTGTTATGTCTTGCTGCTCTGAGGGGGGGAAAATGAGAGAGTTATATAGGTGTATGCACTTTACAAAATTGGAATTCAGAGAAGAGTGTGGTGTAAATTCTTTTATAATTATATGTCTTTTTCTGCTGAGACAATTAGTCAGTGTTTCTGTTGCTGTGATGCTCACCTGAATTCTGGTGTCCCAAACTTAGAGGAAGGGCTTCCCAGGTGGCTCAGTGGTAAGAGAATCCACCTGCCCATGCAGGAGATATGGGTTTAATCCCTCGTTCGGGAAGATCCTCTGGAGGAGGAAATGGCAACCTGCTCCAGTATTCTTGCCTAGGAAGTCCCACGGACAGAGGAGCCTGGTGGACTGCAATCCATGTGCCACAAAGAGCCAGACGTGACTGAGCACACGCACATGTGAATTTAGAGGAAACGGTATGAGTGCCTCCTTTCNCCACCAGGCTCCTCTGTCCTTGGACTTCTCCAGGCAAGAACACTGGAGTGGGTAAACATTCCCTTCTCTAGGGAACCTTCCTGACCGAGGGATTGAACCTAGGTCTCCCACATTGCTGGCAAATTCTTTACTCTCTGAGCCATGACTGGAACTGCCACAACAAGAGACGCCTCTGCTTATAAGATACATTAAATTAACCAAAGAATGTAAATATTATTAAATGCTTCTAACTCGGATTTTCATGGTCTCTCCCTGGACAATCTAAATTTGATTTATCTATCCTTGTGGGAAGACCGTGTGTTTTGCTTATTTAGTTGTTTTTATTTATTTCATATGTCTGTTCTATATTTTAAAAACACTTTTTCCCCCTAATAAAAGGTTGGGTAGTAATTTAGTGTAGATTTTGCTAAAGGAGTATTTTTTTCCATTAGTTACTCTCCGCATTATTGCTAATTAATACCGAAACTGCTGCCCTCTGGTGTTGGGAGTTAATGAAGAAAAAGATTAATGCTGGTGGAAAGGATACAGATAGTGTATCCAGTCTTGCATAGGATCTCTTACACCAAGTAATTTAATGAGGACTATATCTTACCAAACAAAACTATGAAAATGGTCTTATTGAATGCTCAAAAGAGTATGAAAATTATAATGTAAATGAAATATACTGTGCTTCTTAGATGCAAAGTCATCTTAGCTTTCAGCTCACCAGACTTTGTTAGAAAATCTTTTCAGTGTAAGTAGTAGTTTTGTGGTTTCTGCTTCAGAATTTTCTCATGTAATTTTCCCTCTGAAATATTTTATTATTTATTGTAGGTAAAAACTATTAAAAACCTAAATGCCCACCAATCAGAGAAAGGATACATAAACTAGAATACTGCAGCAGTTGAAAACCTATCAGGGAAGTTAAACTGAACAGGGGACATGCAATAACAATGAAGAGATTTTTTTTAATTGAGGTATAGTTGATGTACAATATTATGTGTCAGGTATACAGCATAGTCATTCAAAATTTTTATAAATTACATTCCATTTGAAGTTATAAAACATTGGCTATATTTCCTGTGATGTACAATATATCCTTGTAGTTTATTTTATACGTAGTAGTTTGTACCTCTTAATCACCGACCTCTATTTTGCCCCTCCTCTCTTTCCTCTCCCCATGGGTTTTTCTCTGTATCTGTGAGTCTGTTTCTATTTTATTATATTCATTTGTTTTATTTTCTGTATTCCACATGTAAATGATCACATACGGTATTTGTCTTTCTCAGTCTTATTTTATTAAGCACAATACCCNTGTAACTTGGCAGTGTCATCTCGCATGTCCAATTTAACAGCTTACATGGGGGAGAAGTTCTTTCCACCTGTAACCTCCATTTTGTTTTTCTCTCCACACTATTTAAAGTTCATCGTCAAAATAAGCACTTTTAGATTTTATAGGAATTGGCAATGATCAATAGCTTTAAAGAATTCAGACGAAAAATAAAGTCATAGTTGACTTGAGTTAAATGGAGGGCTTTAAAAACAGCTAAGCTAATGGATTATGTAATATGTAGAGGCAAGAAGGTGACAGTTTGATGGTAAGAACATCAAACAGCTATAGCCCTGAAGGAATCTAAATTCATATTACGGATTGTGCCCTACAGCCAGCTGTTGAGTTTTAGATCCAAGTCAGTGACTGTCTCTCCTATCTTAGGTCGGCCCCTCCCTGCACATGGGGAATCGGAATCAAAAATAAGACAAGCAGGTTGTGCTCCCAGTTTCTGACACTGTTGAAACAGCAGTTAAGGCTTTAGTGAAGTTAAGGAGAAGTTTTTCTTCCCACACTACTTAATTGAATGTAATGTTCCCACAGCAAAAGTTGGACAGAGATTCTTTGCCACTTCCAAGCTTGTGAACCGGGTCAAGTTATTTAATCTCCCTCGATTCAGTTTCTTTGTCTATAAGGTGCAGATAAGACAGAATGAATTAAAGTAGATGTTAAATACCTGTCTCTTATACACATCTAGATGTGTATAAGAGACAGGCGTAGCAGAGCCGGACACAACTGAGCGACTGAACTGAAATGTGTTTCTAGTGGAAGTGGTTCAGTTGTTTTCTAATGACAAACCAGGAGTCTTTAAATGTTGTTTTCTAATGACAAACCAGGAGTCTTTAAATGTTGTTTTCTAATGACAAACCAGGAGTCTTTAAATGTTACTTTATGGTCAGTTTTCAGAAAGCTGCCTTTTCCATCAAGTGAAAGTGAAAGTGAAGTCGTGTCTGACTCTTTGCCACCCCGTGGACTGTAGCCCACCAGGCTCCTCCCTCCATGGGATTCTCCAGGCAAGAGTACTGGAGTGGGTTGCCATTTCCTTCTCCAGGGGATCTTCCTTACCCAGGGATTGAACCTGGGTCTCCCGCATTGCAGGCAGACGCTTTACCCTCTGAGCCACCAGGGTCTGTGAACCTCAGGTATTTTCATCAGGAAGGGTGAGCACCTCCATGAAAACTACCAAAAAAAGTGAATCATGGAAGTATATGTCAGGCCAGGAAGCACCTCAGTACATCCGTGAAGCTCCCCACCCCCACTATTTTACAGATAAGCAAACCAAGGCCCAGGATTAAACAGCATTCCTTCTGACCCCTATTGGGGTGCTGTTTCTCTAGTATGTTGCTCCAGTGTTTATGAGAAATGAAAGGTTCCCCCCTCCCCTTCCCCAGGGATAATAATAGTTAACTAATAATAGTTAACTAAATTAGTATCAGGGCCTGTATTTAAAAGTGTATTAATTTTATTTTCTTATAAATTATCTTTAGTAGAATTTGAGTTGTTTTTAATGATAGACAACTTTGGAATGCATGTGAATCCCTTTGGTCAGAGGATTCATCTCCAGAGAATTTTCAGAATTTTGTTTCTTCAATAGCTAAAGCTATTAATAGTTTTATTATTATTATTATTATTTTTAAGCAGAAGCGCTCTTCCTGAGATCCTCTGGTTATCTTGCCAAGGTCTTGACCTGCCAAGGTCTTGGGGGCAGTGTCCCCCCCTCTTTTTAACCTTGAGTGGTCTCAGGATTTGCGTTATGTCCTGACTACCACTGGAGCGAAGTAGCAGGATCCAAATGATGTTTTAAAGACTCGAAGTTTGGAGTTAAGATCTTGGGCTCTGGAGCTCACATGTCCTGTTACACCACTTGCTGGTGGCCTCAGGGAGGTTATTTTGCCCCAGGAAGCCTCAGTTTCCCCCTTCATAGAATGAGATCAATGTGCAGTCTTATCCCCTGATCGGTATTTGCGACATGTCAGCTGCTACTGCTGTTTTTGCTACTGCATTGTTATTATTATTCCCAAGCCAAGACATTTCCCAAACATGCCTTGAGAAAGGCTGGTAAGAAGAAAAGCAAATTCCACTTTTAACTGTTGGTGAGAAGGAAGGTGGGGAGAAGGGACTGACCGACGTTGATACTCAGTGTCCTTTAAAGGAAAATTTTACCTGATCAGAGTAAGGAAAAGAAAGTGGCATTATTGTCAGCTGGTTTCTGTGTGTTTGATTTCTCTTCCACTTTCTTAGACCCATTTGTCTGATCCAGTCATGGGAAAGTCACATGTGTGAATTTTTATGGTGCTTTATAGAAAGGAGAGACCTGTGGGCTGAACCACAGAATTTAACAGCAGATAAAAAAGGCAGGGGCAGGCTTCCTTGGTGGCTCAGTGGTGAAGAATCCACCTGCCAATGCAGGAGATGCAATATGGACCCCTGGGTCAGGAAGATCCCCTGGAGGAGGACATGGCAACCGACTCCAGTATTTTTGCCTGGAGAATCCCATGGACCGAGGAGCCTGGCGAGCTACAGTCCATGGAGTTGCAAAAGAGTCAGACAGGACTTAGCGACAAAGCAGCAGCACCAACAACAAAAGAAGCAGGGGCACCTGGGTGAGGCGGGCAACCCAGAACCTGCAGGGACTGCCCCTGGTAAGGCTGCCTTCACCTGCGCATCACACTGCAGGTTAAGCAGAGTGTGGAAGGAGAAAGCCAGTCCAAAAGACAGCTGTCAGAGAAGAAGAAAATGGTGAATAAAGTGTTTTTTTCCAGCTGCTTGAACTAGTTAATGGTTGAGTCATATTGTCGAGTGGGTACCCTCCTTGCTGCTGTCTCTTTAAGGAAAAACTGGAAGTGGACCACATACCTGTCATGTATGCACTTGTTTGCAGCTTGAATCTATTCATAGGCTAAAAATGAAATCTACTTACAACTATTACCTGGAGGCCTTTTATAGGTTTTGCAGAAAATATGACTGGGGTACAGTTAGGACCTGTTTTATTATCCCTGACAGTGGCTTAAGAAGCCACCGTACCTGTAGATCTCTTTTATCAAGTTCTGGGTATTCGTTTGTTTATTTTTGTCAGATACACAGTACTTTGAATACCAGAGCCCTGAAAGGCCGCACCAGCTCACTCATTGTAGGTAGTTGGAGACATTTTTTTCCCAAGAATGCTTAAAGGGCAAAAACCCAGGATCTGGATATAGCAAAAATAATGGGGGATAATTTTTAATAAAACATTGAACTTTTCTGTTTTCTTAACATTGCATTCTGAAGCTAAATTATGACTATTCCTGTGTCTGTCTTCTATGCTCATTTTTTCTTGCCTCTTTACAAAATTTTAACACCTAATTATTTTTCTGTTGAATTAAGTGCTTTAAGTATAATATAACACAATTAACAATCTTCCTAACTTTATGTTTTCCAGGGATATCAGCATGAATAACATTACTCAGTTACCAGAAGATGCATTTAAGAACTTCCCTTTTCTAGAGGAGTTGTAAGTATTCTTTTGAGAACTGCTTTTTTTGTTTATTTGAATATTTCTCCTTTTTTCTTTGGAAATTCTCACAACAGAGATTGTCTGCTGTTTCTCAGGGGACACTCAGAGAACTGGGTTGAGTGGCCTCAGTATAGTGGAAACCATGTGTTTTGGGGGAAACAGACTTGAGTTTTTAAGAAGTGTGATCACTGAAGTTATTTTTGAAAGTCAGGATGAAAAATGCTACTTCCATGGGACTTTTTTGCTGCAATTGTTATGACCACGAATGAGGCAGTGACACAGGTTAATTACAGTGCTATCCCAAGATAACGAGGCAGCTGTGTAATTACCATGATTGCCACAGGAGTTGCTGTGTGGGTAATAGAACTGTAAAGAATAGTCCACAGCATTTCAGGGTCATCATGCAGCAGATGACCTCAGTGTGAGCCAGAAGAAAACTTTCCTTGGACATGGGCAGGTGGTCTTTGGGAGTGGGGTGAAGACATGCAACATGTCTTTGGGTCTCTGAGAGCACCTTTAACATTAAGCCTGTTTCTGTAACTTGGCAGTGTCATCTCGCATGTCCAATTTAACAGCTTACATGGGGGAGAAGTTCTTTCCACCTGTAACCTCCATTTTGTTTTTCTCTCCACACTATTTAAAGTTCATCGTCAAAATAAGCACTTTTAGATTTTATAGGAATTGGCAATGATCAATAGCTTTAAAGAATTCAGACGAAAAATAAAGTCATAGTTGACTTGAGTTAAATGGAGGGCTTTAAAAACAGCTAAGCTAATGGATTATGTAATATGTAGAGGCAAGAAGGTGACAGTTTGATGGTAAGAACATCAAACAGCTATAGCCCTGAAGGAATCTAAATTCATATTACGGATTGTGCCCTACAGCCAGCTGTTGAGTTTTAGATCCAAGTCAGTGACTGTCTCTCCTATCTTAGGTCGGCCCCTCCCTGCACATGGGGAATCGGAATCAAAAATAAGACAAGCAGGTTGTGCTCCCAGTTTCTGACACTGTTGAAACAGCAGTTAAGGCTTTAGTGAAGTTAAGGAGAAGTTTTTCTTCCCACACTACTTAATTGAATGTAATGTTCCCACAGCAAAAGTTGGACAGAGATTCTTTGCCACTTCCAAGCTTGTGAACCGGGTCAAGTTATTTAATCTCCCTCGATTCAGTTTCTTTGTCTATAAGGTGCAGATAAGACAGAATGAATTAAAGTAGATGTTAAATACTTAGGACAGTGCATGAAGCAGGGTAAGTGTAATGTAAATGCTGGCTGTTCTTTATTTCATCATTTTTAAAGTGCTTAAGGTGGGGGTGGTGCGGGGAGCAGCAGCTTGTATACTGCTGTCATGGATTGTTGTCATGAATTACAAGGTTTCAATGTATGTTTTACTTTATTTTTGCCTGTTTGTTTTTTTTCCCTTGAATGAAATTAATTCTTTTGTAAGAAATAGCTCTTCGTTTTAAATTAGGCATTTATATTGAATGAAAAAGCAGTGAGCTGTGTATTTGAAGCCCCCCAGTTCCCACCCTCCCAATCAAGCTCAAAGATGTCTCACCTATTTCTTTTCATTTCACATATAGTTTCAGCCTTTAGGATTAGTCTCCCTTTACAGCAGTAATCACACAGTGAAAGGCCATTCATGAGCATGGGTTCAGCAGTTGGATCACCCCCAGAGATATGAGACGCACTGGGCAGGAAATGGAGACACCCTCCTTGTTCTGGTGAACCATGTGTGCACACCACATTGTCAATGGCTTTGACTGTCAGCCAGCCCCCTTGGAGGGATTGGCGGTAAGCGCCTGGATATGGAATCCACCCTGGCTATTCTCTGCTTTGTGAAGTTCACGTCTTGGATTTCGTAAAACTCTCAAATGACCAAGCATATATCCAGCTCACAAATTCTGTCAACTGAGAGTTTTAATTGGAACCAAATTGGATTTGATTGCTAATCCTTTGTAGCGAGGTTTTGTTCGCTTCACATTCTGCTTATGGCAGCAAGAAAGTCCATCCTGTGAAGTCTGTACAGCTCTTGCAAATAGTGTATGGGATTTCAGAAATGAATTTGGTCAGGAGCACTGATGGTTAATTTTAAAGAGTCCTTCAGAATAGTCTTTCATATGCTGGGTATACTTATAGGCATTTGAGGGAATTTCTTTTCCATGTTAATAGAATCAGGGTAAAAAGCCCGTTTTTTTCTTTACAAAACACCGTAGCAGAGTTTGACATTCCAAAATGATGCTGCCAGGAGTATTGTAATATTTCAGAAACAGCATCACCCTTTGTCCAAAAGTCATCTGGAAGTCATTTAAGAGTGATTGTGAAGCTGAAGTGCCCGGAACAGAAATGAGTGATTTACTGAGGGCTTTTTTTTTTTTTTTTCCACAATAGTTAATGAGGTGTGCTTTACATGATGTGACTGGTTTGGCTGAATTTTATATGATAATCTAGAATGCTGGGAGTATTGGGTGGAATCAGTTCCCAACTTAAGAAGTGTTTATAGATGTTTACGCATTCACTTGTTCTTTTGACAAACACTAAATCCTGCTCTGTGCTGGGTCCTATGATGGGTGTCAAAGACACCAAGACAAGTTAAGTGTGCTCTTTGTCCTTGGAGTTGACAGTCTATCCAGTACCATAGCCACTAGCTGCAGATGGTTGTTTAAATCTAGACTTACAATAATTAAAACTACAATAAATGCTCAGTTTTTAGTGGAGCTGGCCATCTTTCAAGTGCTCAGTAACCACCTGTGGCTAGTGACTCTTGTGATGGACAGTGCAGATGTAGACAGTTTCCATCACTGCAGAAAGTTCATTTGGACAACAAGGGTCCAAGGAAGACGTGGAGCTAATACTTGGTGTGGCGTGGTGAAGATTGTCCAAGTGTGTGCAGGGTCAGTGGAAGCCTGAAGTAACCTGTTTATTGAGACTGGAGGATTTGGGAAAGGCTTTCCAGAATAGCTTCAGCTGAGTCTTGAAGGACACACGAGAATTAGCTAGGTGAGGATACTAGTAGTAGGGGTACTCCAGGAAGAGCCGTATAGCATATGCAAAGGCACGGAGGTAGACATTGCAGAAGTGTGAGGACACAAGATGATAGTTATTGCAACTGAAATAGAGAAATGTGAAATAGTGAAAGGTAGAGAAATGTGAGGAGATGAGGCCAGATCACCAAGGGACTTTTTAAGCTAAGGAGTTTAGACTTTATCCTGAAGGAGCTGAACTGGGTATGAGGGTAAGCAATAGGGAGGAGACTAGGATTTTTTTTTCCCTGAATGACTAGATGCCATTCACTGATTTTTTCCCCCCTCTCTTTCTCTGGGAATCCAAAAACATAGGATCTAACCCTAAATTCAATACATAAAATGTGTAGTCTTGAGACAGTCTATTGATTTTCACATCTCAATTTCCTACTCTTTAAAAGGAGACTCTTCACAGTAGTATTGTAAAAGGAAGAGGGAATTATTTATGTAAAAGCACTTTGTGACCATGAAGTGCTACATTGACAGGAGTAATGTAAATTTCGCTAACCCTATTAAACGTTGCTTTCTTTCTTGAAGTATTTGGGGGAGAGGTTGTTTAGCTTGGAGATGGGAGTTGGAATGGGCCCATATAGATTTCTGTTAATGAACTGAAAGGAAAGGCAGAATTTTGGGAAAATATTAAGTTAGCATCCACAAAGTTGTTGTCTGATGTGATGCTGCATGCTCAGTCACTCCATCATATCTGACTCTTTGTGACCCGATGGACTGTACCTACCAGGCTCCTCTGTCCGTGTAATTTTTCAGGCAAGAATACTGAAGCCGGTTGCCATTTCCTACTCCAGGGGATCTTCCCAACCCAGGGATCGAACCTGGGTCTCTTGGGTCTCCTGCATTAGCAGATGGATTTTTTACTTCTGAGCCACCAGGGAAGTCCCCATACTACACGTTGCTGCCATAGTATTTTGGCTGCCCTTGAGACCTGTCAGGGCATTGGTAGCCATTTAGGGAATGGCTGAAATGTGGAGTTGTGAAATTGGTTTAATTAGAAACAGGAGAAGGAATATCCAACTGCTTTTCCATAGGCTCCCACTGAGAAATCTGTGAATGTTACTGTGAGCTTAGATGTTGCAACAGCAGTGGAAACTATTGCCAACTTTGGCACTTGTACAGTTATTGTTTAATACGTACTATAAGACTAGGCTAGTTCTGTTTCAAAGCGTACTTTGACTTTGGAACTCTTTACAATGCTAAAGTGAAAATTAGGTCTCTGAGTACTTGTTTTTTTTTGGGCAGGTGGGTCTGTAGGACAATTAATTCCTAGTAGAGGCATTACTTTACAGAAGAGAACTAGTAAGTAATTTGAACAGGAAAATAAAGAGTGGGTTAAAATTAAAAGTTATAAATATTTTAATTTAGCCAATAGTTGAACACACACGGAGACAATATAAAATGTGTGTACATTTTTTTTCAGAACCATTTGAAAGTAAGTTGCAATCGTTGAATTCTCCTTTACTTCAAAATAGTGCATTGTTTATCCCCAAAACACAAGGATATTTGTTTAAATAATTGCAGTGCAGTTGTCAAACAGAAAACTAGATTCCTATGTGTTATTTGGTCTGTAATTCTTATTCAGATTTGATAGCTAATCCAGTAATATTCTTTAGCAAAAAAAAAAAAAAAGTAGAATTCTGGTTCAGGATACATTTAGAACCATAAGTTGCACCTGGTTGCTGTGTCTTGCTAATCCATTTTGATTTTCTAAAACTAAGTTTTATGGTCTCTATTTGAGTTACTGCATATAATTAAAATTGGTCAAGCCTAGCAAAAGGAAGTTATCTTAGGGTTCAGTAGCAATAATAATGACAGCCAAAATTTATTGAGAGTTTATTATGTACTAAAAAACTTAGAGTGTATAATCTGGTTTGCTGCTCACGAGATTCTTATATATCATCATGCTAATTTATAGATGTGGACAAAGAGGCTTTAGAGAGGTGAAAAACTCACTAGGTCATATAGTCAATAGCAGAGCCAGGATTGAATTCATGTCGATCTGATTCAAGCATTTTGTCTTTATTTCAAAGCTGTGATACTGTCTCAAGAGGCATAGAATTGGAAAGAAGCTTAAGAGGACACCTATTTACTCTGATCTACAATGCTAAGTATGTCCCAAGCTAACTGTCAAAGATGGTAGGCTGCCTAACATATCCCTTAGTAAGGTCATTGAACAGAAAACTTATAAACAAAGAGATCTTCCTAGAATGAGGTTTTCTGGTCTAGCCATACCATTTTATAGATGAGACTATCAAGGCTCAACAGTAGATGAGTGACATGCTCCAAGTACTACAGTTAGTATGCATCTGAGCCAGAATTAGACCTACCTAGTTCAATGCCAAGTCCACTATGTCCTATCCCCTTTTGTATCTGAGATACAGAAGTAGTCTCAAATAGTCTTGAGCTCTAGAAAGTAGCAGACTCTGTTCTCTTCCAGTATTTACAAGGAATTTCCTTTGCTTCCAAACTAACATTTGACTCACTTAACGTTTACTCCCTTGATGAAGGCTTCTCAGATAAGCTTTTTCAACTGCAGCAATTTCCCCCTGTGATTTTTGATACATTTGACTGTGCTATTTGACAGTTCAAAAATATTTTCTTGGAATTCTCTTGTTCCACTTTACAGTGCCTTGGTAGGATGAGTTGGTAGTAAAGATCCCTACATTTGCTGTTGGAAACTACGTAGTCATCTCACAGAGGCATATGGGTGCTCTCCGACTCACATCCTTCCCTGTGTGTAATGTGGAGACCTCTCAGATTTGGTTATAATGGTGAGAAGAGAAATGGGAGGGATCCTGTACTTACTGGACCTTCTGTGTACCAGACAGGTCCTCCTAGAGCAAGGATTGTTTTGTTTGAATTCATAAAACTCTGTGGGTTACAGGTATTCCCATTTTGGTGATGAGGAAGCTGAATTTTTCTTGAGGTTTATTTCCCAAGGTCACATAGCCTGTTAGTAATGGGTCTGATTCAATCCCACATCTGACAGTGTAGATGTGAAAAGGACAAGGAAAGACTTCATTAGACAATTCATTGTTCATCAGACTTGTGTTAGGTAAAGCGCTGTGTGCATTGTTGAAGTCAACTGAGGTTCTTGCCTTCAAGAGAGATGAATGGTGTAGTAAAGTTACAGGAGTTCAAAGGAGAAAGGAAGGGAAATAACTTCTAGCAAAAAAGATTAAGGAAGGCCTCATCAAAGAGTTGGCATTTTTAGAGAGAGCCTCAAGGGATGGCAGAGTTATTCATGAGGAGATGTAGAAAAAGGAGGATGAGCAAAGATATGGAAATAGACTGGAACAGGAAGGAGTGCTGGGTTTGGTTTGATTTTAAAAGGGATTTCTGTTGGTTTGATTTTAGAAAGGATTTCTGAAAGGATATTTTGGGAAGGAAACCTTGAAAGGAGTCGAAGGCCAAGCTGAGGACATTTCTTAGCAGACTCATGGAGGAGAGGCAGGTGTTGTGTGGCTATGGAATTTTGAGCTAGGAAATGACTTGGTCAGACGTGACCTTCCATCATATCAATGTAATCTCATAGCACGGAGTAGGATGCTTGGGACTGAGTGAGTGCAGGGAAACAGATGAAGATGATAATGGCAGTAGTCCAGGTGAGAACTATGAGACTCTGAACTCAGGTAGATGAAAGATAGTAAGAGGGAAGAGGGAACTTGGCCTAAGGTGTTATGCAAATAGACTCAAGAGGGTGTCTCAACTGGGATGGCAGGGGTTGTTGACGATAACACTTCACTTTTATTTTATTTATTTATGTTTGTAGTTGCAGCATGTGGGATCTTTAGTTGTAGCAGTCGAGCTTTCAGTTGAGGCTTGTGGGATCTAGTTCCCCGACTAGGGATCAAACTCAGCCCCCTGCACTGGGGAGCATGGAGTCTTAACCACTGGACCACCAGGGAAGTCCAGTCCAGCACTTCACTTGTAGATTACCAGGAGTTTGGTGGTATTTTGACAAAACTAAAGACCGTGCAGTAGAGAAATTGGTCCAGAAGAGAAGATAGTACATGCAATTCTGAATATACAGCTTGATTTTAGGTGAACGAGGCATAGGGACATCTGGAAATACAGATGTGGAGTCGAGACTTGAGATGGATGGGTGGGGATTCTAGAATGGAGTTTCATGGTTATAGATTTTAGAGTCTTTTATTTTGAGGGGATTACTGGANTATGGTGAAACCCGAGAGGTGAAAGGCTATGAGGCCGATGATCTGCTGTAAACTATTGTGAGCCTGGATTGAGGAATACCCTTGACTGACATGCAGATTAGAGCCTAGGTGCTAGAGTGCCTTGTGAGAAACTGTGCGGGATGAGACAGCTTCCTAGGGAGGATTTAGTTTAGGAGCATGAACCTTGTGTTAAAACTGTAGCACAGCCTGGGAACCTGGTATGATTGTCCTTGCAACTGAAGAAATAATTCTACACACTCACTCTTTGGGTTTCTGAGTCCTCTTTCACTTTCCCACTCCCCCCAACACATACACATCTTCCATGCCAATTACTGTGTTAACACTAAGAAATGATCACGTGTTATCCTTTCCAGGGCTATCTGTATTTTAACTGGGACGAAAACTTCCAAGAGAGAATATTGCATCTAAAAAATAGTTTCACATCTCTGTGGCTTCAAGTTTATGAAGGGTGAAGGAGCCATCTTTATGTCCTAGAATCAGGGTGTCTAAGAGCAGATTAAAAAGAGGGGAACCTGAAGTCTAAGAAGAGGATGTCATCTCCCTGGGGCTGAATAGGCACCCATTTGTTAATCAGTGAAAAAATTGCTGACCAAGACTCGGGGAGGGGAGGGGGGCCACTGTGTTTACAGAAAGAAGAGAAAAGATAATAGAAATAGACCCCATCAAGGAGAAAATAATATGACTTGATGACTGTGATCCCAAGATGTGAAGGGGAGAGTGCATTAAAAAAAAAAATCATACATGTAAAATCTCATTGCTTGGAAGAGTCCCCCTGAGAGAACCAGGAAATTGGAAAAGTCCTATATTTAATCATCTGGGCACATAACTATCATTTTTAAGTCAATACAGCTGACCCTTGAACAGCATGAGTAAATCCACTGATAATTTATAGTCTTCCCCATCCTTTATCCAAGGTTCCTCGACATCCAAGGATTCTACCAACCATGGGCTATGTGGTACAGTAGTATGTACTATTGGAAAAGAAATGCATGGATGAGGACCCATGCAGTTCAAACCTGCTGTTTTTCAAGGGTCAACTGTACTTAAATCTGCCTCCAGTTCACCTGTTTATAAGTTACTCATATGAGTTGCTGTCCTGATTTTTGCTTTTCCCTGAAGTTTTCTATCCAACTTTTCCTCCCATGTCTGAGTGTCTAGGAACATGGTGGGAAAAGTGGGGCTCATTCTGAATTGTGTGCGCCTTTCTTACCAAAGGACCCCAGGAATTCTTAGCCTTTTCTTACTTCACTTAGTGAGTGAGTGAGTGATGTCACTCAATCATGTCCGACTCTTTGCAACCCCGTGAACTGTAGCCCACCAGGCTCCTCTGTCCATGGGATTCTCCAGGCAAGAATACTGGAGTGGGTTTGCTATTTCCTTCTCCAGGGGATCTTCCCAACCCAGGGATCGAACTCAGGTCTCCCGCATTGCAGACAGATGCTTTAACCTCTGAGCCGGCTCAGACGGTTAACTCGCAGTTAAATTTGTCACTTTGAAATTTCCTTAGGAAAAAATTTATTTGTCTTTTTTAAATATGCTTTTGTATGGGAAGTTACGCTTAGAGTGACTCTCACTTTTTGCTTCTCGTTTGCATGGAATATACTGCCCTTGGTTATGGAGAAGTAACAGGATGCCTCCCCAAGGCACTCATTCCTCCTTGCTCTGATCAGTATAAAGCTCCTGTCTGCTGTATACCAGGGCTCTGTATTGGTGAGGCACTTGGAAAGCACTGCAAGCTGCAGAGAGTGACCATGAATAGCAAACTTAATTTGGTCTAATGTGTTTTGGCTTGCTTGACCTCACCAGAATAAAAATGTGCCTGTTTAAATTATTGTATTGGAGTTAAAAAAAAAAAATCTAGAGGCATTTATCTCATTGGAAGAACCTTGGGATCACTTTAGCAAAGGTTTAAGTCCATGTTTAATGTCAGTTAGGTTTGAAAGATGTTTAATATAGAGCTTCAGTAGCAGATTGGGTTATTGTGAGTTCTGAATTTTAAGAATCTGAGTTACTGTTTTTCTCTTGCTATTTTTTTTTTTTTTTCCTAGACGATTGGCTGGCAACGACCTTTCTTTTATCCACCCAAAGGCCTTGTCGGGGTTGAAAGAACTCAAAGTTCTGTAAGTAATGCAATTTTAGAGTTTCACAGCTGGCTGTGTATTTTCTTTCTGCGTAGTCAACATGCTTGGAGCTAGGTTAAGCACAGTTTCTTTAGGTTCAGGATTAAAAGATTTAAGGAGAAGCCAATGGGTAGTGTGGGAGGCTAGAGGGTGATTTAGGCAAACTTGGGTCTAGATAACAAAAGTTAACATCTAAATAATAGGTATTCTGACCTCCAGTGCATTACAGTTGAACGTTGGGCTTTATGTGTAGCTAAAGCACTGAATCAAAATCATATTTAAGCTTCACTGGCAAGCTTTGTTTCAGCTTCCCTCCACCCGCTCCCATTGTTTCTACTCTTATTATGTTAATAGCTATAAGAATTTTGAATTTGCTGACCCTAAAGGCAAAAAGGCTTACAAGAGCTCCAAATGGTAAAAATCATTTTAAAGCTCAAGAGAATTGAGGTGCCTATGATTTACATAGCCTCTGAGGGATCAGGAAATAAATTCCGGGCAGGGAGCAGGAGCCTGGAGGTTGGCAGATTGGAGAGCAGGTGAACCGACCACCAGCCCCACTTTGCTGCTACCTCTCTGGGTAAGCATCTGTAAGTCACTCAGCCTCCCTGGTTCAGTGAGTTAGGTGGGCCTTTTTCCATTCCATTCCGTGGTGGTGATTCTAATCAGGTAGTCATTTTATTAATGTGACCAGGAAGGGCATTAGGCAGAAATAGTAAAGACTTCATTTTCACTACTGATCTATACCTCCATTCTCCAGGTTGGCGATAATTAGATAATCAAAGCTTTATTTCTGCCTCAGCCCTGTATTCACTGAGGACATGGCCACTGTTCATAAGAGTTCAGAATCTGCTGTCCTCTTGGCAGGATTGTCGTTACCTAATGTTGGGTGTTTCTGGACTTTGCTTTATTCCAGATGCTTTTTTCTAGAATAATGCTTTATTCCAGGCAGTAGGATTCTGGTGGATTTGCTTGCCTTGTTGTTGTTTAGTCACTCAGTGCTGTCCAGCTCTTTTGCAACCCTGTGGACTGTAGCCCACCAGGCTCCTCTGTCCATGATTTCCCGAGCAAGAATACTAGACTGGGTTGCCATTTCCTTCTCCGGGGTCTCTCCCTGATCCACACCCACTTCTCCTGCATTGCAGGTGGATTCTTTACCACTGAGCTGCCAGGAAAGTCCTGACCTCCCAGTTAATCTGTTATATGTCCCAGTTAACACTCATGGTACCTCAGTGATGAATATTAATTCAGTTCAGTTCAGTTCCGTTGCTCAGTCGTGTCTGACTCTTTGTGACCCCATGAATTGCAGCACGCCAGGCCTCCCTGTCCAGCACCAACTCCCGGAGTTCACTCAGACTCACGTCCATCGAGTCCGTGATGCCATCCAGCCATCTCATCCTCTGTTGTCCCCTTCTCCTCCTGCCCCCAATCCCTCCCAGCATCAGAGTCTTTTCCAATGAGTCAACTCTTCGCATGAGGTGGCCAAAGTACTGGAGTTTCAGCTTTAGCATTTTAGGGTGTCTTAATTTCTGAGAGTGACAAAACAATCCAAGATTATCCAGCAGGTCTGTGCTAGGAGATGGCTTGGGAAATCGGCCTACTATATTTCTGGCTTTGCTGACTAATGCCTGTTACTCTTTGGCAATTTTCTTATCTTGGATGCATTCTACCTTGACTCCTCCCCCTTTCTTGCTATTGGAAAGTTTTTTCTTTTTTTAAGAAATAGTTTTAAATTCTTCTAAGGAAAAACGGTCACAATTGTTTCTTATTCACTAACCCAAGTTTTCCTTCCAGAACCCTCCAGAACAACCAGTTGAAAACAGTACCCAGTGAAGCCATTCGAGGACTGAGCTCTTTGCAGTCTTTGTGAGTAAACTGTTTGGTTTTCTGCATCCTTGCATCATTAGGAGACCACTCAGGCTGCTAAATAGGAACAGAACTGGAATCCTAGAGAAAGAAGAGATGAACCCTCTTATTTGGGATAAAAATGGAAATGACTGGTTGCTGTTACTGAAATGTCCTTTGAAATATCCTATCATCTCCAAGGCTGGGAGAAAGCTACAAGGTTGCATGTGGCAGGTGGTTATACTCTCTTTGGAGTCAGAGTTGTATGTGTACTGAAGTCCTAGAGTCTTGTGCCCTAACACTCAAGAAACAGCCACAGAGAGGTTTCTGTTCCGGGTGCTAATGATCATCAGAGCACAGTGATTATAGATCTTTATCTGTGGATATTGAACATGTGTAAGGGATGGCAGTTTAACTGCCTGTGCTGTCTTCTTGTTTTTTGTTTTTTTTCCGAGGCAAAGTTGGCTTGATGTGGAGTTTCAAGATTTCAGCTCTTCACCAACAAGGTCCTGCTGTATATCATAGGAAATTATATTCAATGTGCTATAATAAACCATGCATGCTAAGTTGCTTCAGTAGTGTCCAGCTCTTTGCACCCCTATGGACCATAGTCCACCAGGATCCTCTATCTGTGGAATTCTCCAGGCAAGAAAATACTAGAGTGGGTTGCCATTTCCTCCTCCAGGGGATCTTCCTGACCCAGGGACTAGATTTTAGAAAAGATTGAGAGGCACTGAACTGAACTAACCTGCATCTCTTACATTTCCTGCACTGGCTGATGGGTTCTTTACCACTAGCACCACTTGTGAAGCCCAGTGGAAAAATATATGAAATGTATATGAGTATGAAACATATGTACATATAACTGAATTACCTTTTTGTATACCAGAAAGTAGCACAACATTGTAAATCAGTCATACTTCAATAAAAAAACGATTTCAGCTCTTGGTTTTAACCATGTTTAACCACTATTTTCAGAAGCTTTTTCATGTAGCACTTAACTTTATTCTAGTTTACATTCTTTCACATATAAATGTATGTGTGCATGTGTTCAATGAACCTGGAGAATGGGAGTCGTTGCCTCTGTGGTTTGGGTATGCACACCCCACTTCTCCCTAGAGTGGGGGATCAGGTAAGCAGCAGTAGTATCACTGGAACTGTGCAAACCCACAGAAGAGTCTAAAGAAACAACCATCTTTATGTTAAATAGACAAATATTTATTCATAACTAGAATGTATGTTGTGGACTAGCGTCCAGTCTCCCCATCCCTGACTTGAAAGATTTAGTTTCTCTGTCTTCAGGGACTAGATTTTTAGAAGAGATTGAGAAGCATTGAACTGAAGCATGTGGTTGTTGTAATCTTTTCCCCAGATTAAGAGAAGCCTTTCACGTATTTATCTGTCAGAATATTTATATTGCCCTCAAAAGGAATACAGATAAGTTCAGATTAATTAGAATTCTGGAACAGGCCTGTCTGGTTTTGAATCCTCACTCTTGCCACTTGTTAGCTGTGTGATGTTGGGCAGGTTATTTAAAATTCTCTGTGAGTCGTTTGCTTATTACCTACCATGTACTTTCATGCGTGAAAAGCACTTCAACAGTATATGACCTGTAGTAAGTTGCTCAATAAACATTTGTAGAATCTATTAATAGTAATAATGGTGATGACTATTTCATCTGTTCTTTCGATTGCTAGATTACCCAACTTGGCTACCTAGGTGAAGGAAATGTCTGAAAGTAGTGGAAAAAACAGGCAATTTCATTGTTTCTTATTCTACTACAGTAATGAACACAAATTTACATTGCTTCTGTTCATGTCCTAATACTAAATACAGTGGGACTAAGGCCTAGTTTCTTGAAGTGTGGCACCTGGACCACCCACAGCAAAATCATTAGGGGGATATAGCTAGAATACAGATTCTTAGGCCGTATCCCAGGAGTCACGATATTGTGTCTCTAAAGGTAGGGTCCCAGAAGCTGTATCTTAAAAAACTTACTCCTATCATCCTTGTGTTTACAGAAGTTCTGAGAATCACTAAAGGAAAAACGGAAGTAGAGACCATACTTGGGTGTACTTAGGTTGTCACCACATCACAGATGTGTATACTAATCTATCCCATCGGTTTTTAAATTGCCCTTTGAAATAACTGTGAAAGTAAGCACTGTAGAAATGCAAGTGAGCTAGGGAAGACTTAGGTGAAAATGATTGACCAGCTCGTCCCCTCCACTGGCTAATAACATTTTTAACTGAACCAAAAGCATATCACTGGAAATTGTAAATTATAGATTTCCTTTGACTTTAGATATTTTGATTGTTGATGGGCAGTGAATGTGAAAATGAAAAAATATACTAATAAAGCATAGAATATGCTATAAAGGCCAAATTTTAAATATATCTAATATCATAAAAAGATATCTGGGGTACTGACCATTTAAGTTCTGGTTTCAATATAAATTTACTTAAGGTAGAAATTTGCTAAGTAGCTCATTTCACCCAAATGCCAAGTTATGGAATATAAGAATTTGTCATAACTAATTGAATAGGATTCTGAATAGATTCTTTTGGTGAACAGATAGGAGTGAATTCCTTTAAAGAACGTGGTTTCACTGCCTCCACACCATTTCTAACCTCAGACAGAAGTACACAGAAAGAGCCATCTCACCTCCCTTGGATCTGAATTCATTAGACATTTTAAATAGTTTTCATTTTCTTTTGCTTCTTCAGAATTTGTTTTCCTTCAGAACCTTCACACAGAATTGTTATTTCCCAAGATTTAATGATCAAAATATTCAATCCTTTTGTCTAGCTGGAAGGCTGAAAAAGAAAAGGCTAAAATCTTTGAACGTTAGAAAAATTACCAAGAAAATACACAAGTAGATTTTTTTTTTTTCTGATTTGTCATCCTTTAGTGCGTTAAAATACACATGGCATTTATGGCAATTTAGATGGTTTAAAGTATTTTTCATAGAAATCGTAGGTTTTTCCCTCTAAAGTAGCGTTTTAAACCAAGGATACTGTGCTCATCACCACTAAGTGTGTTGCATAGTTTAAATTATGTCCAAAATTGGGATGGGAGGTTGGAGTAAGGAGAGGAGTTAAATTTTTTTTTAATAAAGGTATTGGGGTTTTTTTTTTTTTTTTTTAATGCATATCGGAAATACAAGGAGCTATATGTCAGGGCTGTTTTAAGAAGGAAACGTTCATGGGTTTGTTAGCATAGTGGGTGTAGTAGTCAAGTCAGATACAATTGTAATTCTGTCCTGGTGTAAAACAGTCTTATCAGCACTTGAGTCAGTTTGAAAATCTGATCTTCAGACCTGAATTACATGAAAGATTTCCTTATAGTTTTGAAATAGTGCTTAGAAGGAGCAAAGTTCATTAGGGCTTGAAATTGACCAGAAGTGGTTTGATTCAAGTGGGTGATGATGGCCGTAAAAGCTGAAAGTGAATTGTAGATATTAATGAAAAGCTCACGTAACAGCCTCCATGAAGCCATGAAAATGGCTAAACATTGCCTGAGTCAGATATTGAAATGACAAGTCAGAATTTGTTCCACTAGAATGTTAAAAAATTTCTCACTTATATTGACTATTAGAGGATTTCAATGACTTAATTTCCTAGGTTTTCTACCATAACAAAATTTCTTAAATATTTTAAACTGGTAACAGAATATAATACTTTAATGTTTATATTATTGGTAAATGAGAAGTAGAGAGAAAAGGAGAGAGCTTTTGATTATACTGAACAAATGTTTATGGTAGCATAGACATTCATCAGAAAATACACATAGAATTGTTACTGCCATTTCATTTAAGGCAAGAGAAAAAAAAGTATGTGAGTCTCAGTAAAATGTAAAACAGGCTTTTGAGAATAGGGAATAGAAACACATTTTAAAGACAAAAATAGTAAGGGAATTCGGTCAATACACTTTTAACTGTTTAACAGTTAAAGTGCACTTAAATAAAGTAATAGTCATCTCTTGCCAAATGGAGTTGAAATGGTAAAATAACTTAAGCCACATAATCTCTTCACTTTGTTAGATATCTAGTGCTATTTACTGCCATTGTTGAAATAATTAGTTTTTGTTTCTTTTTTTTTTTTTGGTCTATTACTTATGATGAATTTTAATAGCGTAGATCATTGGTACAAATGTACACTTTTCTAAGACCATTTCTCTGAGAAACATTGATCTTGGTTTAAGTGCAAACTCATTATACTTATGGGTGTGCCACCAACACACATATGAATTGAGGCATAAGGATTAACCATTTGAGTCACCCCAAATCCTTTTTCTCATTAACTTTTTATTTAAGATTTCCATTTTCCCAAAGTTCTTCCTTTTGACTTCTTATGGCTGACTTTATGATTTGGGGAAATTTTTAACAGAGGAAATTGTGTCTGTGCATTTATTGTTTATAGTTATTTTGCATAGAAGGTAGTTTCATTACTCTTGTTAGCTCAAAACTCACCTAGTTATCTTGCTCAGTGAAAACCAGCCCTTTTCTTTGGTGAGGTGTGGCACAGAATTCAGCAGGAGCCCAAGTGGTGTGTATAACACTGGACTTTTGTTTAAAAGGCCTGGACAACTTTTCTTATAGTGTTTTGCCACATCTTTTTTCCTTCCAGTTTTATTGAGATATGATTGACATACAGCAATTTTGTATTGCTGTATAATTTTAAGGTGTATGGCATAATGATTTGACTTAACATACATCTTATGGAAAACTCTGAGTCAACTTTTTGGTCAACCCAATAATACCACAGTAAGTTTAGTGAAAATCCATCATCTCATATAGATACTTGAAATAGAAAAAAAGTTTTTTCTTTGTGATGAGAACTTTTATGAAATACAGGGTTAATTTTCTTAACACAGAAAGGACTTAATGCCAATGAAGTGTTGTATGTGTGGGGAGCACTGCTCATTATTTTCGTGAATGTTAATGAATATCATCTCATTATTACAACATAAACAGTTTATACTTTTAAACTATTATGATGCTGAGAAACTGGGGAGGGATCTCAATTTGTGCTTAAAAATATAATCCAAACTCCGCTCCTGGCCTCCAGGGGTCTGTGTCATCTGGTCCCCATTTGCATCCCATCTGGGTCTCCGTGGTCCCTCCACTTTCTTCCTGCTGTGTTCTAGTCACTAGAACCTTCTGGGAATTGCTGGGACCACACCAGCTCGTTTCTGCTACTGAGTCTTTGCCCTCACTGTTTGCGTTGCCTAGAACACTCCTTGCCCACCTTCCTTGGCCCCTTGCTCTGGATTTGTTTATGGTACCTTCTCAGAGATACTTTTCCTATTCAATACATTTTCAGAAGCTACCGTCCCCTGCAGCCCCTGCTAATTCTTATCTCAGTACCCTGTTTATTTACTTCATAACACTTTGTAAGCACTTTGCAATCATTTATCAGTGTGTTAATTATAGTGTGGGTCCCTCTTCCTCATGCATGTGGTATGCACCATTTTTACTTTTTTGTGCCTGTTAGGATGAATTGCAGACAAATTAGCTACAAGGAGAATTTAATTGCATGATTTAGTGACATTATATGGTTAATTGTATGGTTGTATTTCAGTTCCACCTTATTGATAGAAAATGTACAGATGTCTGAATGTGAAATAAATGTCTTTAGCTCCCCTCCACCCAAAATATATGTCTCTCTCCCTAAATAGAAGTACCTTGAGTCTGTGAAGTGTGTGCATCTATATGTGTGTGTGTGTGTGTGTGTGTGTGTGACTGTGTGTGTTTGAACACACTGCTGTCTACTCAGTAAAGCAGATCTGCTAAGCAACTCTGTTAGCCAGTACATTACCAGTCTGTTACATAAAGGATGCCTATCTTTTTTCAACGGTAGGTTCTAGAAACTCCAAGGAATAAACAAGCCTAAAACTCTTTGTTTCTAAGTGGATTCTTAAGGCAGCTGCTCAGTTTCTGGAGCTCTCCCCTTTTTAGTGCTCTTCCAGTTATCCTGACTACCAAAAAGGAAGCTTCCATCAGATCCTCACCAGGACCAAGGGTCTTTGACCTCGACTAGTCTGCCTTGGCAAGGAGACTGCATTTGGATCTGGAGCACTTAGTTGGGAGCAGGGCTCAGCACTTGCGTGGAGGGGAAGGGACAGTTATGGCAGGATCCGAAGCTAGAGCAGCATAGAGAAACTGGAGGCATGAATGAAAACCACTCTAAAGTCAGAACTTCTTGAACTTGAAAGCTGCCAAAGCTGATATCTTCAAAAACAGGCTGCCATTTTGACCTTGCACCCATTTCGTGTCTGTGTATGTGTGTATGTGTTCACTAATTTTCACCAAGAGATCTAAGTCTCTAAGACATGGATTTAAGTAGTGAAGATATATCAACAAGGGATTTGTGAAGAACATTGAGATTTGCCCAGGGCATGCAGTTCCTCAACATATTAATTACTAGCTTATCTTTGTGTGTAAAAGCAGTTATTCCAACAATTATGCCTGATTGTGTAAACACTAACATTTAGGACTACTTTTCTCAGATTTTCAGATGGAGATTTAACTTTTAAAAATGAGTAATCCTATTAGTAAAGTGTCCTTAGTTCCAAAACTTTGGGAAAAATCGAAGTAACTCAAAAGCCACAAACATGTTGATCAGAGGAACTGTTTAATTTTTTCTGTGAATAGTAGGCCCTTTTCTTAATATCTGTTAATGTTGACAAACTAATTTTTCAAATGTACTTGTACCTAAGAGAAGAGGAGAGGGTTGCTTCGGTAGTATGTGACACATATTTTTAACTTGCTTGGTGGTAATAAGGATTGTTGAGAATCTAATGAAATGGTTTGTTGATGTAGAAAAAAAATTTTTTTAATTATGTTCTTACTTTTTCCCCTTTGGTACCAAGTCAGAATAGCAATTAAATATAATATCAGATATTATATTTGTAAGTAAAGTAGTTTATTTGCTCAGCTTAGTTTCTTCTTGTTTTTCTGTATTTTTGATAAGCATTCTGTAACATAAAATTCAAACTTGAGATATATGGTTCCTTTCTTTTTCTTTTTTTGAGAATTACAATTTAAGTTTTATTTTGGGCAAAATGAGGACTGCAGCCTGGAAGACAGCACCTCATATATATATGCATATAATGTATGTTATATATATATATATATATATATATATATAAACATGTCATTCTTCCATACAATTATGCTTAGCCAAAAATTCAGATTTTTACACATCTCTTTGTTATGAAGGAAGGGAAACAACTGACTTTCACATGCTGGTCTTAGAAACATTAGATTTGGGAAGAACTTCTAGTAAAATGAAAGAAATCAAGGACGTTGTGGCTATGGTCATTTTTGTAACTTATTTTTATTTTGGAACTCTGAGTAGTTGTGTCACTTGGCCTGACTCATTCCACTAGAATCGTTGCTGAAGGCGACTGTTGTTTCTGTCAGGCGTTTAGATGCCAACCATATCACCTCGGTGCCTGAGGACAGCTTTGAGGGGCTCACTCAGCTGCGGCATTTGTGGCTGGATGACAACAGCCTGACGGAGGTGCCAGTGCACCCGCTCAGCAATCTGCCCACCCTGCAGGCGCTGACCTTGGCACTCAACAAGATCTCCAGCATCCCTGACTTTGCCTTTACCAACCTGTCCAGCCTGGTGGTCCTGTAAGTATCCATCCCTCTTAACACCATATATTTGTGTTAGTTTGGGGGCAGAAGCAGAGTTCTGGTAGAAAATTGTTTTGAAAGAACCTCACTGAATTGTGTTCTTGGAGAGCTGGTGTTTGCCTATTTTTACAAAATTACATGTGCTGACTTTTAAAAATACAGATCAGGGTAATTTAAAAATGAATGGCTGATGATAACAGTTGAACCTCTCGAAGTTAAATGGCCATTTATAGTCAGGAGAAGAAAGTGGGTCATGCAGCAAACCAGTCTATGGCTCTTTGTGTCCCAGCAGTGCATTCAGTGATAAAAGAAGCAAAATTCTTTTGGAGACGTGCATAGAGAACAAGTTTCAGTAATATTTCATGTTTCTTTACCATCTTGTCTATTCAAGGAATATGTGATTCTCTGTTGTTTTTAATCTTCGAAAGCTTGAACATAATTAAGTGGCACTTTTTGTAAAATCGGTTACCATTTCTCCCTTATGAAGCTGACATTTCCCCCACGTCCTCGTGGGAGAATTCATCAAAGTTTCACTTCATATAATTAAAAGTGCATCAAAACTTTAGTTTGGATATGCGTAACTTCTCAAGAATCTTCCATGTGTGTAACCCTTCTCCACTAGAGCGATGTTTCTTTTCCATTGGCCTCCTGTGTTCAGTGAATCTGAGTTTGTACCATGTTTATCAAGATATACCTACCAATGTTATTTGTTTTCTGTTAGTCGAGTGTTGCAGTGTTTAGCTGCACCATTCCTTTAAGCACTACCAATTTAGACATCTAAACATGATTAATAGTTGCTACCAGGTCACACGAAAATCATTTTGATGCTCTTTTCCATAGGCATCTTCATAACAATAAAATTAAAAGCCTGGGTCAACACTGTTTTGATGGACTTGATAACCTGGAGACCTTGTAAGTTTACTTCTGTTTTGGATAATCACATTTGGGATGTTGATGGTGCAATTGGGCATTTCACTGCAGAAAAAAGTAATGGTCTTGAGTTGAGCTAATTATTAATTTGCTAAAATAATTAATTTGTTTTAATGTATGACTAAAGTCTTGCCTTCAGCTAACACAGTCATGAAAGCTAATCTAGGTTTCTGGTTAAAAACTTGCACAAGAATGAGATTGATATTTCTTTCAAAAGGACATGGTAGAAACAGCTGAGTCTGCCAGGCTATATACCTTTTCAGAAATTTTGGTTCTATTATAATGTATGATAGACAGTTTTGGAACTTGGAACCTTATAAAATTGATTCTGGAAAAGCTGGTTTGTTTCTTTGTTTTCTCCATGATCTCAGCTGTCTTGCTAATTGTTAACAGTGGGCTTGAATACTGTCTCGACTTTTATCTGCTAAATGCAGTGGTTTCCATTTTGCTTAGGATACTTTTGTTGTTGTTTCTGTTGTTAGAGCGTTTGGGAATTCCAGCTGTTTCAACTGCAAAAGACATGATGCAGCTGTGTGTAAACAAGACTAGGAGCTTTATATTTGTTGTTTTGATTTTATTAGTGGCCTTTGTTAGAAGATTTTTAGTATTTCCCATTGTGGTATAGTGAATGATTCAGAGAATGTCCCAGTTAGATGGGTAAGTAAATAACACCTGATTGAAATGTTTAGGGTTTGTAATATCAGTATTTTGTTTAATTGACTTTTTGGCTAACTGTCCAGTCAATGAGAAGACTTAAAATCTTTCAGTACTTTATTAATTCACTTTCCTGTTTAAACCACTAAAGGATATAAACATCAGTCGATATTTGAAATTGGAAGCTCTTGAAGAACTGACCAACCCAGTTCTTTTTTCATAAGTGTATAAATGCCAGTGGAAAAGAAGACTGGGCCAGCCTTTTGATCCCAAACTGTGTATATTATTACAGATTATATTAAAATTAAATGTTTTCTCTCCAGTTGATTTTTAACTACCACTCTTTTCTATGTAGTAAAGGAGAATAAAATAGGTCTCCAAGGAGCTGGGTATTTACTCTCATTCTGAAATCGGTCGCTGATCATATGTGAACATTCTCTCTAGGTTAAATGAAATGAAAGTTTAAATACACTCAGAATTAAGATTTTTTAAAAGTATGGATCACTGTGGCTTTTCTCTCTCCTAATAAATGCAACTTTTCAACAATTTTCAACTTACTTGAGGACTGTAGTTGTATGAACACATCTTAGTCCTTCTCCTTATTCTGCTGATAGTAGGGCTGAGGTCAGCTACCCTCATACCAGAATTTTACTCTAAACCTCAAATAGAAACCTCAGTTTCAGGCTATTGTCATGTATAAATGGATAGTCAATACATTCTATTTTATGGAAAACTGCCATTCAGGTGATTTGTTTATGTAATGCACCAGTAATATGTGATTCTGAGAATTCTTTGAACTTTTAAAGTTGTTGACTTAAAGCATCATTATCCTTCAATTAAAAATAAGTTTAAAAAATAAAAAAGACACTGCTGCTACTGCTAAGTCACTTCAGTCGTGTCTGACTCTGTGTGACCCCATAGAGGGCAGCCAACCAGGCTCCCCCGTCCCTGGGATTCTCCAGGCAAGAACACTGGAGTGGGTTGCCATTTCCTTCTCCCATGCAAGGAAGTGAAAAGTGAAAGGGAAGTCACTCAGTCGTGTCCGACTCTTCGTGACCCCATGGACTGCAGCCTACCAGGCTCCCCTGTCCATGGGATTTTCCAGGCAAGAGTACTGGAGTGGGGTGCCATCGCCTTCTCCGAATTAAGCCAGCAGGTCAATGCAAATCTGTTTCACAAGGTAACAGTTGACAGAAATGAAAATGAGAAGGCCTATCACTGCCACAAACAAGTTGGACTCCCCTGAATATGCCCCCAAAGAATCTTTTAGTAAATTGACTTTCAGAGTGGAGGAGGAAAAAAAAAATCAGTAGGGTGCTAATTCAAATAAACAATTTCAGTTATTTTGAGTAGTAGTACAAAAGCAGGTTTATATCATCTTAGTCTCCTTTTCAATACCTTGAAGATACTTCTGAAGGAATAACTGTCGTAATCGGTAGATAATGGCAATCTTTTATGATTATTGTATTAATACAAATCACATTTTTGTAAGTCCATCTACTCTGTTTTTATGGTAAATTAAGTGAAATGAAGTTGTAAAAAATGTTTAAAAATGTAGAATTGATTCTTTTCTGTATTCAATATTGTAAGAAAAAGTGTTAATTTAATTAAATGGAATGACAGTTGTTGGCAAAGAAAGATTATCATCCAGAGGATGTGATTATATATACCAAATTGCCTTATAAATTGTGACCGCTCTTCAGTGTTCTTATATATTTTCCTAATTTTTTCTAGGGACTTGAACTATAATAATTTGGGGGAATTTCCTCAGGCTATTAAAGCTCTCCCCAGCCTAAAAGAGCTGTGAGTATTGCTTTCCTCTCTCTATGCCTTCATATCCCTAGAACTCACAATTTAATGTTATACCAGTGAGATTTTAGAACATCGCTGTTCCATTGCATGTTCCATAACACACACACACACACACACACACACACACACACATGATGATACAGAGTGGATTATGTCAGCTCACCTGGACAGTTTTGAGCATAGATTACTGTGTAAGTATGGATTCTAGTGAAACAAGCCATAATGTATAGTGTCTGCTTTGTAGGAGCTGTGGTCTTAGTCCCATTGGGGAGGCTGACCATGTAAGACAGACAAAGAGTAGTCTCTAGGTGGAAATAAGTGCTGAATGAATAGGATCAATAAATCACTCCAGAAAAAGACCTCACTGAGGTCTCATCGGAAAAGACATCACCAAAGAGAAGGAATTTGACTGGACTTGAAAGAATGGAAATGTTTAGAAAAATGAGAGATGAGGGGGCATTTTAGATGTTGGATTTGTCAGGGTCAGAGATAAGAATGCTTATGGTATAACTGAGATTGTGTGTCATGAGTTGATGGCTACTATTCTGAGATGTGTTGCTTAAAAACTCAATGGAGGCATGATGAGAGGGATTTTGAGGTTAGAGTACCTATGATTCTTGCAGTCTAAAGTTCTTTGAGGATGAAGCAAACTAAAAGTATATAAAGGACCTGCCAACTAATAGGTTAAGCAGTGGGTTTAGAGAGAATTAGGTATGGTCCTGAAAAAGATGAGTTGGAATTAAAAATTTGGTTTCATCACATTGTTGAAGTTTTTATGTAGTTGTTATCAGTTATATTTTATATAATACTGAGTAGTAGTAGGTATTTGGGTTTTACTTATTTCACAAGAGGATAAGCACTTCAAAATATTTTTCTTCTTTCTTTGTAGGTTATTTCATAGTAATTCTATTTCTGTTATCCCTGATGGAGCGTTTGATGGTAATCCACTCTTAAAAACTATGTAAGTAGTTTGAAATTCTCTTTTAGTATATAATCATGTAAAGCAGTGTCTGTACAAGGCCAAACATCTGGATGAAGAAAAATTCAGGCTTTTAGATATATTAACTTTGTGAACATAGATTTCGTGTTGGAGTGCTTGTGAACACATGGAAACTTTGTTTTTTTGGCTATTTTTACAGACATTTGTATGATAATCCTCTATCTTTTGTGGGGAACTCAGCATTTCACAATCTGTCTGAACTGCATTCCTTGTAAGTATTATAGAAATTTAAAAACAACCTGAATATTTACACCATTGCTTTAATGGAAAACTAGAATTTATTATTGTAGCTCCAGAAAACAATATCGTTTATTTTCTTTTCCTTCGGTGGAAGTCTAAACGAATTTTGAAAATTTACAATGGTTCTTATTTATTCATGAATACCGGGTCAAAATGATCACATTTTCAGAAACTAATCTTTTTAGATGTAGTGGTATTATAATTTTAAGCTGGTTCAAAAATAAGTTTAAAATATTATCTATGAAAATCCGTTATTTTAAATTACTTTTTCTCTCACAATTTCTTAAAGAGTCATTCGTGGTGCAAGCATGGTGCAGCGGTTTCCCAATCTTACTGGAACTGTCCGTCTGGAGAGTTTGTAAGTGTGGCTCTTTGAAGTGAGGATGTGTAAAGATAACACCACACTGGCCTGCTAGTAGGTTGCCAGTGCTTTTTGGTGATGATAATGAGTTAATGTTGATTCCTACATCCTTGCTTTGTGAATATCATGCATAGAAATGGATGGTATTGGGTTTGGAATCAGTCAGCTCAGGTAGAGTATAGCAAAGTCTCTGAAAATATAAGGCAGTAAGTAAGCACCAGATTAGACGCAGTGCTTTAGGAGTTCAGAATTGGAGTAGTCCATGTAAGCTATCAGAAAAGGCTTTATGGAAGAGGTCAAGTGTTTCAAAATTAGATTTCACCGAGCTGGGTCTTTTATTTAGAAAAGCAAGCCTTAGTGAAATGGAGAATACTGAAAGTTACTTGGCAGGCATGCCGTCACTTGGTAAATATATGGGGAAACAATGGAAACAGTGAGAGATTTTATTTGGGGGGGCTCCAAAATCACTGCAGATGGTGACTGCATCCATGAAATTAAAAGATGCTTGCTCCTTGGAAGAAAAGCTATGACCAACCTAGACAGCATATTAAAAAACAGAGACATTATTTTCCCAAAAAGGTCCATCTAGTCAAAGCTGTGGTTTTTCCAGTAGTCATGTATGGATGTGAGAGTTGTACTATAAAGACAACTGAGTGCTGAAGAATTGATCCTTTTGAACTGTGATGTTGGAGAAGACTCTTGAGAGCCCCTTGGACTGCAAGGAGATATCAAACCAGTCAATCCTAAAGAAGTCCTGAATATTCATTAGGACTGATGCTAAAGCTGAAACTCCAATATTTTGGCTACCTGATGTGAAGAACTGACTCATTGGGAAAGACCCTGATGCTGGAAAAGAATGAAGGTGGGAGGAGGAGGGGATGACAGGAGGTGAGATGGTTGGATGGCATCACTGACTCGAATTTGAGCAAGCTCTGGGAGTTAGTAATGGACAGGAAAGCCTGGCATGCTGCAGTCCATAGAGTCGCAAAGAGTTGGACATGCCTAAGCGACTGAACTGAATTGATAGCCTGTGTGTGTGCTCAGTTGCTAAGTCATGTCCAGCTCTTTTGTAACTCCATGGACTATAGTCCACCAGGCTCCTCTGTCCATGGGATTTCTTGGGCAAGAATACTGGAGTGGGTTGCCATTTCCTTTTCCAGGGGATCTTCCCCACTCAGGGATTGAACCCACATCTCCTTTATCTCCTGAATTGGCAGGCAGATTCTCTACTATTGAGCCATCTAGGAAGCCTAAGTATGACATTACAGATGATCAAATATAGCTAGACTTGTTTATAATAGTATGGGGAATGATATGAAGAAATTTGAAAAATTGTTGGCTTGTAATTTTAAAATGACAAACCTTGAACATTGAACATTTGGTTATGGCAGAGCTTCTCGATCGGTGGCCTGTGAATAGGTTGCAGGTGCCTGTAAGATCTTGATGACCTTAGCCCTTCAGAAGCCATATAGGGTCTGACGTGGCTAGGGTCTCTGCCACAAGGACCACAAGTGTGCTGCATAGGTTACAATGATCATGTGTACCAAGATGTAAGAAAAGAAATTAGGAAGCATTGAGCTAAGGAGTTTAAATTCAACTCTCATGGCAGTTTGGAGATGTTAAAAATGTTGGATGAGGTGGTGTGAAGAGGGTAAGAAGAGAATACTAGAGCTAGACCAGTGAGGAGGTCATGGGAATACTCCACTTCACTAAGTGAGCACACTTAACTATGAGAGTTCTATGTCTTCAGTCCATCCCTGGAATTCTTCCGTGTGGCCTGAGATTCCTCCATCCCTGTGTGCATCATTTCACCCTTGATCTGCATAGTAGCAGTAAAAATGAAGAGGGTCAGATGCTGAGATGTACAGAAGAAAGAACAGAAATTGATGGTTGAATACAGATGGGGACATAGAAAAGGAGGATGGATTACTGGGCTGCACCCCACAGGTCTTTAGGGCCTGCACTTGCCCAGCTTCAAGACTGAAGAGCCCGGAGTCAGCAATAGAGACATCAGTGGTTTAGTGAATAGGGGAGCTTACAGGTCTGAAGCAGGATCCTGGAGCAACACCCCACCAGCAGCCAGCTGACAGGACATGATGCAGTTTTTGTTCCCCAGGGTGGTGGAGGGAAAGGGGAGATTACCAGTTATATTGATAGGAATAGACATCAGGTTGGCTCATCGGTTACCAGGGAAACCAGCAGAGGGGCACGCCCTTCACTGTCCCAGGCCTGGGGCAAGTATGTAGGAAGACCAGCTATGTGAGTAGCATGTAGGTGAAGCAGGTACTGGTTGGGCTGGGACTGTACAGAGAGCAAGAAAGCAGCCATTTTGAGGGGCCTGATCATACAGGGATTAAAGAAAAATTTCAGAATATTGAGTCAGGTTGATTGAAATAGTAGACAGAATGAAGATTTGGAGGGCAGGAAAATAACTTGGCTTCAAATATTTTGGGGGTGAGGGGTGACAAACTTGCAGGTGACCATGGTCAGCTGTAACTATGGATTCGGTTTTTTCTGTTGGTCCACATGAGAACTCAAGCTTATCCCCTGGACACTATGAACATCTTATCACAAAACTTTTCTGCATTAGAGGGTTTGTTCGTCTTCCCACTTTAGGGAGTAGTTAGGCAGTGGGACATATAGACTCTAGTCCATATGCAAATATGTGAACGTGTACTTTTCTCTGTGAGAACATTTGGTTTACCATCTCCACTTGAGTCATTTCTTAGACAAACAATGTTTCTCCACAGGACCTTGACAGGTACGAAGATAAGCAGCATATCCAGTAATTTGTGCCAGGAACAGAAGAGGCTTAGGACTTTGTAAGCTGGATTCCTCTCCCCCTGTCCTGCTTTTCTTTGAAGCATTTCACATGGGTTGAGTTTTATTTTTAATAAATTGTTTTCATTTGATGACACTGTGGTATAATTAGTTCTTACTCGTTCCCGTCATGGAAGTGAGCAGGTGTTCTGGTATCCCCTTGGGTAGGTAAAGTTTATTTGAGTTTTGTTTTATAGTTATGTGTATACTCCCATCTTGTGACTCTACTTTGAATAAAGTGAAACCGTACTGGGCTATTTCTTGATTTCTTTTCCTTTATCCTGATCCCTCATTCTTATCCTAGTTGCCCAGGGTAATTACCTCTCTGTATGCTGCTCTTTCACCATAACCTAAGTGAGAGCCCAAATCTTTCTTGGATCAGAAACCAGCTAAGCATTGGAGCTTTCCAAAATCTCGAAGCTGCCCTGAAAATTAAAAGTAAATAAAACATGAAAAAGAGTCACAAAAACAGTGAAGTTACTAAGTTGTTAATAAGTGTTCAGTGCTGAGAGATACTAACAAAATAAGTGACTGATCAAGCAGGCAAGTAATTAAATGGTGTCATGGAGTATCAAACACAACGATATCATTGAGGGAAAACTGCAGTGGGATTAACAGAGCTAATTAGCCCCCATTTTTTAAGTATTTTTAAAAATATGAGTGCACACACCACTCCTCTTCTAGCTTTTTAATTAAATAACATGAGCATTATTTGTGGTATAACAATATTATAAAATTATAAATTAAAAAATCCATATCTCTACCAAGTGAACATAATTAACTTTTGTGTATTTCCTGTACTATATTTTTCATATTTATTTTATATTCTTAATGTTTTAAAATATTTTATATTGTCTATACTCAATATTATGTACTCCAAGTTTGCCCATTTTGAGTTTGTTCTATCTCTAAGGTACTCTGGAAAGCTTACAAGTGTAAGGAAAACAAAGTTTCTTTTCTTGTTCAGCCATATCTCTTTATAACAGATCTTAGCATTGTTTTTGATGCTTCTGAGTACAGCTGTCTTAATATAGTATTCTGATAACATAAAATTAATTGATCATTTTCCATTTGCATTTTAAGGGACTTATCTTACAACAGTATAAAAGACCTTCCAAGCTTTAACGGTTGCCATGCTCTGGAAGAAATGTAAGTTGGTCTTTGACTTACTTTTTTTGCTGTGGTCTACTGTTAACTCATTGAGCCTTTCCTCTTGTAAATAAATGACTTTCATTTTAAGGTCTTAGAAATTCATGTAATCAGGTGTTCCTGTGAATAAATGTTCAGGGGCACCAGGTGTGTTCATGTGACTAACACTTACTGGGCACCTATCTGTCAGGCAATCTGTGAGACTGTATGGGAGGAGGGCAGTAGGAAAAACCAGCCAAACAAAACTGGTCCAGGTGTGGATGTGTACCATGTAGCTATATAATACAGCTCTGGTGGGAGTTGACTGGGAGGTCAAGAAGGGGAGGAACTGATACTCCCATGTTTTATAATATCTCCTCCTTCCTCTGACCTTCTTTCTGCAGTACTTGACATGGTTATATTGTCTTGGGTCCTTTTTTTTTCTTTTTCTAATAGACTTTATTTATTTATTTATTTATTTTTGAGCAGCTTTAAATTCACAACAGTATTGAGCAAAAGGTTCAGAGATTTCCTATATTCCCCGCCTTCATATGTACATAGCCTACCCCGAGTCAACATTCCCCACCAGAATAGGATTCTGTTATAATTTATGAACCTGCACTGATACATCCTCATCACCCTGAATACATAGTTTAATTAGGGTTAATTGGTATTGAACTTTCTTTGGATTTGGACAAATGTTTAATGACATGTGTTAATTATTATAGTATTATACAGAGTCATTTCACCACCCTAAGATTTGGAAGCTACTGTTTTCCTTGTCTCCATCATTTTGGCTTTTCCAAAAGGTCATTTAGCTGGAATCATAGTCTGTAGCTTTTCTAGACTGTCTTCTTTCACTTAGTCATATGCAACTAGTGTTATTCCATCTCTTTTGAAAGCTTGATAGTGTCCTGGGTCCTTTCCCCCGTGTTGTTTTCCTGCTCTCACTCCTGAGTAGGGTTGGTGAGGAGTTTAGATAGTGTACCTTAACTGTTAGTTTCACTTTGGGCGTAATACCAATTAGTCTAGTCCTTTCATCCTTCAGATGAGGCAACATCAGTTCTTTACTTTCAACAAAATCAGTTAGTGTTACTTGTGAATGGATATTTAAACTTCGAAAAAGTTAATTAAGAAATGTTATTTTTCAAAATAGAAAATATTTTCTCTTGTTTTTCTCTCTTTTTTTTTACCTTTCATCTTATTCTATTTTTAGTTCTTTGCAGCGAAATCAGATCCGCCAAATAAAGGAAGATACTTTTCAAGGCCTGACATCCCTAAAAATTCTGTAAGTTCCTCTATGATTATCAGAGACAAATAAAATTGTCAGGCTGTAAATTAATATATCATTGCAGTTCCCATGTTAGTAAATATACTTAAATATGATTTATTATGCATAAACACTGTTTTTCAAACTTTACCATGTGGTACTTTAATTTCTTTTCAGTGTTTTTTTTTTTTTAACCTTAGCTAATTTATGAAATTTGTGAGTCAAAAGAATATAACGTGTATAGCTTGAGGAATGCACCTTGTGTATTTTCAGGTCATAGTAGTGAAGTTTGCCAGCTCTTTAGGTGATGGGTGGGCATGCTATATCCTGTGTGTTATAGCCAACCTGCTTACTGTTTCTGTCAATAAAGTTTTATTAGAACACAGCCATGCCCTTTGGTTAAGTATTGTCTAAAGCTGTTTTCACCATGCTATGGTGTAGTCAAATAGTTGCAGTAGAGACCATGTGACCCCCAGAGGTGAAGAATATTTACTATCTGGTGCTCTACAGAAGAGGTTTGCTGACCCCTGTACTGGTGTCTGTCGTGACAAACACAGCTAACATGCAGCAGACACTCATTTAAAAAGTGATTTGTATTGGTGGACATATCTATGCCTCGTACTCTATTAAGCACTTGGGAATATAGAGATGACTAAGACAAACCATGTCACTGCCTTCATGCAATGCAGAAGAAACAATACACTTAATTAGGAAACTTTTTTTTAATATAAAAAAAATCAGAAACATTGACAATGAATTGAAATTACAGATACTAATATATCTTGTTTTCCGGTAGATCCCCATTAAGAAATCACACGTGTTCTACTAGAAAAATACTTTATTGGTAGTTGGGTTTCTGGATCTTGCCTTGTGGCAGATAGATTTCCTGTGGGTCCGGGCAGTAGGGAAAGGGACTGACTCCCAGATGCAGTCACTTCCAGAGCACCGATAAGTGACAACAGCGCAAAGCTACCCTGCTTTGTCATAATTTGGAACCAAGTCTGTCGAATTTTCCTATTATCCAGGAGATGTGTCATGGAATGAATTTATCCTATCTTTAAATTTCCATTAAGGCTCCCTGTAAGTGTGACTGCAGATTATTTCTCTGTTCTATTAATTCTGTAATATCAGAATTCCACAGGGTGTGTTCCTGAATGTAATATGTGGCTCTGGTGTTGATATGGATTTTTTTTTTCCTGCTTGGGGGAAAAATGATATCTGAAGCCCTTCTGGAATGCTCTTGTTTGCGTATTGATTCTTTGTCTTCCCGGAGGGCCTTATCACTAACCTTTGAGAATGCAAACAACACTAAGCCTGTTTTTATTTTCAGCTTTGTCAGGAGCTGTGCTTTTCCTCACCTAGTTAATCGTACCAGAAGCTATATCATATCACTTGTATTTTTGAACTGGTACCAGAGTGATAAGGAGGAGAAAATTCACAACTGTTTTGAAACAGATGCCAACTGAAATTACTCCTCCCTGGAACACATTCCAAGAAATAGATTGTTGTGAAGGGGAGGCCTTCAACATAAATATTAAAAATGTTGTTGAACAGGATTAAAGATCTTTGTTATTTTATCAGGGTTTTTATGACTGCAGCAGATCCTAAAGTGTAGTCAAAGTAATTGCATTTAGAGTTTATTTGAAAGGAGTTAACAATTTATTTTTATAATTGCAGAGATCTTAGTAGAAACCTGATCCATGAAATTGATGACAGAGCTTTTGCCAAGCTTGGGTCAATAACGAACTTGTAAGTTTCATGCAACAATATCATGAAAGTAGTGAATAGTCTACATAAACTTGTGTTTTAGCATTACCTACCTGAATCATCTTTCTGTTGAGTGTTCCTTTGTATAAATGCTCATCTGCTATTATATAGTGACAGCTTCTGAAATGGTTTTTCCTCACCTAACCTTCTTCTTAAAGCTCTAGTATTTATGATGTTAATACATGTACAGACTTGTGTTTTAGGAGTTAATTTGAAGTTTTATTCACATTTTAGAGATTTAAGTTTCAATGAATTAACTTCATTTCCAACGGAAGGCCTAAATGGGCTAAATCAACTGAAACTTGTGGGCAACTTCAAGCTGAAAGAAGCCTTAGCAGCAAAAGACTTTGTTAATCTCAGGTGTGTTTTTCTTTTTGTGTGAAAGTTTTGGTAGGCCTTCAGATTATAGGTGTGTTTTTCTTCTTGTGTGAAAGTTTTGGTAGGCCTTCAGATTATATATCCTGGTTTGTTTGTTTGTTTTCTTTCTTTCTTTCTTTTTTTTTTTTTTTTGCTGTGGTTCCCAGATTTTCAACCTCAATCCTCACAAATTTGGAAAAAAAATAGAGCACTATTCCATTATTGTTGAGAACATGAACTGTAGCCTGTGGCCTGTGATGCTGTCAAAGAGATAATATAGCCCTTCATCAGAATGGTTTTATGTATAATGGGATTTATCACTTGCAACAAGATAGCAGAAACCACTTGTGAGCCTATAGAAAACTGATACAATGTGAAATACTTCATAGAGATAGAGTTAGAGCAGGGACTTCATTAGACGTAGTAGAGAGAGGGCTTGGGAATATTATCATGGAAGAAGAGAATAAATATTTTCATTATACTTATATGAGAATGTGAATTCATTTAATGGTGTAAAGTCACAAATGAACTGGAACGTTAATTTTAAATGAAATTACCAGTTTCATGTGATACATTGGGTGTGGTTAATTCATTTATAAAAGGAGTCTGATAAGATTTTTCTTTAAATCACAGTATTGCTATTAAGCTTTAAAGATGGCTTAATTCAAATTCAGTTTTTCAAAGCATACCTTATCTAATTGGAGAAACTCATGGTGTCCCCTGATACTAGAGCCTTTTGTTTTCAACCAATGAGGAAACTAAGTCCAGAAAGGATAAGGACCAGTTTAAAGTATTTATCTTTCACAAAACAAAAGCATGTCTGTGAAGTGGGTATTTCAGTATTGCCATTTTTTTGGCCATTTTTTTCCAGGTCTTTATCTGTACCATATGCTTATCAGTGCTGTGCATTTTGGGGTTGTGACTCTTACGCACATTCAAACACAGAAGATAACAGCCTGCAAGACCACAGTGGGTCAAAGGATAAAGGCAAGTGCACGAACTTTTAAAAACAGAACCCTCTTTACAGCATTAATCAAAGTCTGTGTTATTGTAATCAGTTTGTGAAGAATCAATATGAAATCTGTGGAGAACAAATGGCTTTTCTGTACTGTGTTCCTGCCATCTTTACTGTGTTATTAAGTGTGGTGCACACTGAACTTTATATCATGTACAAGAGAAAACACTGCTGGAAAAGTCTTGTAATCTTTTTAATCTGCCTGCAGCTTGAAGTGAACAGTTTGTATTATATGTTCAGGTCTCAGTGATGTGGCAGGTGTCACCAGCAGTGCTGAAAATGAGGAACACAGTCAAATCATTATCCACTGCACACCCTCGACAGGTAAGCACAGTACGTTTGGCTGCAGCTTCTTGCTTTAAACTTCCGCGGATAAATGTGATTTCTGTACCAGAAGTAGGATTAGATGATTTCATAAAACCCGATTCACCTGTGGTCTGTATACCAGGAGCTTAGGCATCTCTTGCAGAATCTCGGGCCAGACCCATGACTCAGAATCTTCGTGTTTACACGCTCCCCGGATGGGGTTACACACATTGAGGATGGAGAGGTATTTTCTTCATGCAACTTTAACCCTGGGAAAGTTCTAGAAGTTACTGGTCTATGAGGACTTTTAGTGTTATCCTTTTATTTTTTAAATGCAACCTTGTCTACTTTTCTATTTTACTTCACTGAACTTTAGTAGACTTGGGAGAGTTACTAAACTGACACCACAATTTAGTATTAGGTCGTGACTGTGATATCCTGCCTAATCTATCAGAGAAGATGGATTTATAATTTTACTGTTAAAAAAAATTTTAATGGCTAAGTTGCGTGCTATGAAGTAGATTCCTATTTAATCACACTGGATGTTCTGAACATTAATTTATAACTCAGAATCATAAGTATTATGGATTCTTTAATGATTACTACTGAATTGGTGAACTTCTTCAGAGGCTGTGTATGTGTTCTTTTAATACTTAGCACAGTTCCTGGTGTAGATGGTAAGTTTATAGCAGTCACATGAGTGAATGGGGTTGACCAAAATCTTTTATAAAGTATATAAAAGGTATTGATTGTTAGAAGTCAAGGGCTGTAGTTCACTCACTTGTTTGCTGGGGTTTTTGTACTGGACTTAAGGAAGGGAAAGTCTTTATTAAAGGGGAGTCTAGACATGAATATGCAGAGATTCCATTTCTTTCTTTCTGATTTTAAACTTTGGGGGTCAGCCAGGAGGAAAGCTGGTCTGAGCTCATCTCCCCAGGTGGCAATAGGAGTGAATGGCAAACCTGTTTCCCCAACTCCACTCCAGTGTAGTCACACAGAGACAGTCATGTGGTGACACAAGCAGGAAGTGAAGAGAGCAGGAACCTTCTTTTAAAACCGGAGGAGGCAGCAGGTTTCCAAGACAGAGGAGTGGAGCCGACTTCCCAGGCCCTTGAGGGAAAGTAATTCCACCCACTAGTTAAACACTTTGCAAAGAGTGTCCTATTCTCCCGGGTCCTGTGAGCTACTCCTTGTTCCTTATAGAAGGATGAGTTCAGATTCAGAGATAAGGCAAAAGCTTCCTCTTCACACTTCCCTGAGGGGGAGGATAAAAAAAGTAACTAGAAAAAAAATTTTTTCAATAAGTTTCTTCAGTCAAATCGATATAAATAGTGCAGCTCAGGCTTGTTAGATCTGTGAATATCTCAGTAATAAAGACGCTTTCCAGGATGTATCAAACACATTTGCTTGTGCTCTGCAGACACCATTTTGTTTTTCTTTACTAACCTTTAAATAAAACAGTTGTCTTTTGGGACATAACTAGCATGCCAAAGTCAGTTGCTAGAACATGCAACTCAGCTACTAAATTAGTTCTTGCAGTTCTAGTTTAAGTGATGCAGGGTATTATTGGACATAGTTTTACATGATTTGTTAACATCAATGTAATTTAGCTCTCACTGTACTATTTTGTCCAATGACCTCTGTCAGGTCTACCAAACACTTTGAAATCTCTGCATGAAAAATGGGGCTAATTATATTTATCTTAGCTTGCTTCATCAGATTGCTTTTGAAGGCTGTAAGAAGTGTGTATAAAATATATGTTACATGTATACATCATATATAATTAGTATAAAGCATATTAGGAACTGGGAAGAAAGAAGGACCTAACATTTTTTGAAGTCCAACTATGTACCCAGTAGCCTGTTTAAGTACCTTGTTTGTGTAATTTTACTTAAGCTACACAATGCTACGAAATAGGTATTATTATCCACAAAGTGGGAAAATGAAATTTATAGAGGTTTAAGCTGCCCTCTTAAAAGCAGCAAGTTATAAACCCTAAACTCAAACCCTAGTTTATCCGATTCTAAGCCACATATGAAGTAACTTAAACATACTAGTCACTGTGCTATGTATATTAACTTCAGTAAGAGAAAAAGTGAAAATTTTCCTTTGAATTATCACTGTATGACTTTGCCAAGTAGTTAATAAAATAAATATACATTAAGATGACATATTAAAATAAAATTTTAAATAGCCTAGTCCAATGATTAGATGCCTAAGAAGTGATAATCTTTTCAGTTTGGGTCGATTCACTTTGGTAGTAGATTAATTATTCTGTTAATATTTCTCAAGCCACATCTTATGGAAGCTAGTCTTTTATAAACTGTCTTTTCTCTCTTTCATTTTAGGTGCTTTTAAGCCCTGCGAATACTTGCTGGGAAGTTGGATGATCCGTCTTACTGTGTGGTTCATTTTCTTGGTGGCATTGTTTTTCAACCTGCTTGTCATTTTAACAACATTTGCATCTTGTCCATCAGTGCCTTCCTCCAAATTGTTTATAGGCCTGATTTCTGTGTCTAACTTATTCATGGGCGCTTATACCGGAATCTTAACTTTTCTGGATGCTGTGTCCTGGGGCCGATTTGCTGAATTTGGCATTTGGTGGGAGGTAGGCAGTGGCTGCAAAATAGCTGGGTTTCTTGCCGTTTTCTCCTCAGAAAGCGCCATATTTTTATTGATGTTAGCAGCCGTGGAACGAAGCTTATCTGCAAAAGATGTGATGAAAAACGGGAAAAGCAGTCACCTCAAGCAGTTCCGGATTGCTGCCCTTTTAGCTTTCCTGGGGGCCGCGGTGGCAGGCTGTTTCCCCCTTTTCCATAGAGGGGAGTATTCCGCATCCCCCCTGTGCCTGCCGTTTCCCACCGGAGAAACCCCATCGTTAGGGTTTACCGTAACTTTAGTGCTCTTAAATTCACTGGCATTTTTACTAATGGCCATCGTCTACACTAAACTCTACTGCCGCTTGGAAAAAGAAGACCTTTCCGAGAACTCACACTCGAGCACGATTAAGCATGTCGCTTGGCTCATCTTCACCAACTGCATCTTTTTCTGCCCGGTGGCGTTTTTCTCGTTCGCGCCGTTGATCACTGCCGTCTCCATCAGCCCCGAAATAATGAAGTCTGTTACTCTGATATTCTTCCCATTGCCTGCTTGCCTGAATCCGGTCCTCTATGTCTTCTTCAACCCAAAGTTTAAAGAAGACTGGAAGTTACTGAAGCGCCATGTTACCAGGAAAAGCGGATCGGCCTCAGTCTCCATCAGCAGCCAAGCTGGTTGTGTGGAGCAGGATTTCTACTACGACTGTGGCATGTACTCACATCTGCAGGGCAACCTGACTGTGTGTGACTGCTGCGAAGCCTTCCTGTTGACAAAGCCAGTGTCCTGCAAACACTTAATAAAATCACACAGCTGTCCTGCCTTGACAGTGGGTGCTTGCCAAAGGCCAGACGGCTATTGGTCCGACTGTGGCACGCAGTCCGCCCACTCTGATTATGCCGATGAAGAAGATTCCTTTGTCTCAGACAGTTCTGACCAGGTTCAGGCTTGCGGAAGAGCCTGCTTCTATCAGAGTCGAGGATTCCCTTTGGTGCGCTATGCTTACAATCTCCCAAGAGTTAAAGACTGAATCCCTGTGTTTGTAACTGTTTCTCCCATCAACCAAAATCACAGTGTTTATAAGAATGAACCCTAGTCTGATCTCTCATCTGGGAAGCACTTCAGTGATCACTGCCTGGTGTCACTTAGAAGAAGGAGAAAGGTTGCAGTTATTTCTTCAACCAGACCTTTGCAAAGGACAAGTGCCTGAACGATGGATTGATGACAAAATGCAATGTCCAAGCAATGTGTAGTCTATTTGAAACAAATAGTTAACTTGAAAAAGATTTTATGTATATCATAGCAATATAACGTTGGGTTTTTCTGGTCCATAAGGAGCAAATTTATACCTGTTTCTGAATTAAGCACAAGATAGAGAACAGCTGTTAATATTTTTAAGGAATATTTTAAATGGTGATTTTATATAATTGAAGAAAAAGGCTTGCTAATTTTACCTAATGTTTCATCATTAATCTCAGGACAACTTACTGCAGGGCCAAAAAAAAAAAAAAAAAAAAAGGTGGAGGGGAATCGTTTCCCAGACAAGACTATGAGAGTGGATGTAGGCACTAAATTCTTGCATTTTTCTAATCCATCTCTGACATAATAGAATCATCAATTTTGTGTAAGAGATTTAAATCTAAAACCTGATGTTTTTAAAACAATATTAACAACTGTTAGATTTTAAAAGAATAACTGAACACATTTGTCTTCAGTCATTATGCATTGCTTTGTGTCGATCACAGTAATTTTTTCTTCAGTGCTTTGTGATCATACTGTTAGGAAAACGTAAAGAGCTCATTGCTGTGTGATTTTAGTAGATTCAGCTAAACTACTAACAGGGGATTTTAAAAGTATCTGAGGGACTTGATGGCTCTGTATAATGTTCTCCTCGGAGAAAGCAATGGCACCCTACTCCAGTACTCTTCCTGGAAAAACCCATGGATGGAGGAGCCTGGTAGGCCGCAGTCCATGGGGTCGCACAGAGTCGGACACGACTGAGCGACTTCACTTTCATGTTTCACTTTCATGCATTGGAGAAGGAAATGGCAACCCACTCCAGTGTTCTTGCCTGGAGAATTCCAGGGACAGGGGAGCCTGTTGGGCTGCCGTCCATTAGGTCGCACAGAGTCGGACACGACTGAAGTGACTTAGCAGCAGTAGCAGCAGCAGTAAAATGTTCTCATGGATAAAACTCTTCCTAATATCATTGGCTCTATCAGTATTTTCCAGTTCTGTTGGTATGTGATCTACCTGTAGCTTGAATTGTACAGAAAGTAAATTGTGGCAAATGGTTTCAGCTAAGGTGGAAGAAATCAGGAGTAATTATGACACGAAGCACTTACATTTATTTCTTAGTGAGCTGGATTCTCCTGAACATATGCTCTTACATGGACGCTACCATATATTTTCCCTTCCTTTGATTTACAAGAGCCTGTGCAACAGCTCTAAAACTGTTCTTGTGAAACAAGACAAATATGTCACTAAGGAAAAAAAGGCATAAAGCTTAGGCCTGTGTCTTTAAAAATTAAAAATTCTATTTGATAGTCATCTATGGACTTTTGACATGTCATTATGTGGAGTCTTAAAGTTATAAATGTTCAATATATTTTTTGAACAATATGCTAAATCAATAGCAAATCCACTGCCATATTAGTTGTTCATGAGATACTAAAAAACATTAAGCTAGATTGCAGTTTAATAATTAAACTGTATATAATGTGCATATAATGAATTTTTATCTTATGTAAATTATTTTTAGAACACAAGTTGGGAAATGTGGCTTCTGTTCATTTTGTTTAATTAAAGCTACCTCCTAAACTATAGTGGCTGCCAGTAGCAGAATGTTAAATTGTGGTTTATATACTTTTTGCATTGTAAATACTCTTGGTTGTACATTGTCAGTGTAATAAAAACAGAATCTTTGTATATCAAAATCACGTAATTTGTATAAAATGTGGGAGGGATTTATTTACAGTGTGTTGTAATTTTGTAAGGCCAACTATTCACAAGTTTTTAAAATTGCCATCATGTTTGTATATTTACACATCTGATAAATATTAAATCATAACTTGGTAAAAAAAATCTAGCTAGAAGTTTTTTTCTTCAAAAGTCATGTTACTGAATACTTGCATTGCATTCATTTAAACAATAGAATAGATATTTAAAATATGTGGTAAACTGTGTTATACATATGATAGGAAATATTGTATGCAGTGTGTTGAATCATTAAACTTTCTGGAAAGCAATCTATTTTGCCTTAATTTATAACTAGGTATATGAATGAATTTGTTTTAGTGTTAAACTAAGCAAATTGAAGTAAAATATTTTTAAGAATTCTAGAAGAAATGTTGGGAGAACACTTTGCTGAAATTTAGAAGTAAGGCTTTATTGTATCTTAAGTCTGAACAATACTCATGGAAAACAAACTATGAAATTTAAGAGGATACCCTCAATTAGATCTTATTTAAAAGCAAATGATTTCTTTTTAAAGAAATTGCATATTCCAGATACAGGCAATTGCCAAAATGCAATAGTCCTCCCTTTCTTGTCTTATCTGAGGTTTTACTTTCCATAGTTTGAGTTGCCCAGTCAACAATGGTCCAAAAATGGAAAATTAAAATGGAAAATTCCAGAAATAAAGTAATAAGTTTTAAATTGTGTGCCCTTCTGAGTAGTGTGATGAAATCTTGCACTCCTATTCTGAAATGAATCATCCCTTGTCCAATGTTTGCTGTCTGTTAGTCACTTAGTAGCCATCTCTGACTCAGCGCTTGTGTTCATGTAATGGCCCCAAAGCATGAGAATAGTGATGCTGGTAATTTGGATATTCTCTTACTGTGCCTAATTGATAAATAAAACTGCTGTATTTAAAATGGATAACCAATAAGGACCTACTCTATAGCACAGGGAACTCTGCTAGATCTTATGTGGCAGCCTGGATAGGAGGGGAGTTTGAGGAAGAATGGATACATGTATATGTATGGCTGAGTCCCTTCACTGTACACCTGAAACTATCACAACATTGCTAACTGGCTATACCCCAATACAAATAAAAAGTTAAAAAATAAAAAACAACTGTGTAGGGAAAAGTATAGTATTTGTAGGGTTTGGTACTATCTGCAGTTTCAGGCATCCACTGGGAGTTTGGGACCCTCATGGATAAGGAGGGACTGTTGTGCTTAGAACTAACTCAGAATTCATAATCATCAAGCCCTCATTTCACAGATGGGAAAATAGGGGAAATTTTAAGTGAATACCTGACCCATACAGCAAATTAGAGCCCAAACCAGCACCCAGTTCCCCTTAATTTGTTTTGTTTTTGTTTTAAACTTCAGTATATGTTTGGAATTTCCATAACCAAAAGTAGAATACCGTAATTACCCCTCTTCCTACGCTCTTGGCCCTCACTGCCCATACCTGTCATCCAGCTTTGGCAGTTGTCAAGAGCATGTGGTAAATGTCATTTCTTCTTCATCCCATTCACTCATCTGGAATCCCTCTGCCCCTTGGATTACACTGAAGCAAAGCCTAGACAATTTGTTTCATCTGCAAATGTTTCAATATGTCCAGGGCTACATTTTTTTAAGAGGTATAATATATTGCCTTAGGACTCACTGGGAATAATGTTACTTTTGTAACAGATTTTCAAGCAAAGGACTCTCTTTTCACTTATACAAGATTACAATGCCAATCAAAAAAAAATTATCCTCAATATACCATGAAAGTGAAAATAAATATATAAATAAATGAGTCGTAAGGCTGCTGTCTATGGGGTCACACACAGTCGGACACGACTGAAGTGCCTTAGCAGTAGCAGCAGTAGCAGTAAAGAGAGAAGCAACTAAGTCAACATCCTGAAACTTAAGGGAGAGGCCTTCTTTTGACTTTATACATCTTATATAATTCTACCAAACTTGATTATGGTTTTTCAGTCCCAGTAATGAAAAGGCGCTGTAAGAAACGAAACCACAGGATTTGATTAAGCACCAACACTAGTGGCTCTTTGCCTTTTAGTTACAGAGTTGCTACAACATAATGTAATATGGTCATGTATTGGATGATTCTGAGGCACCCAGGAAAGGGCATAATTTGTTTAAAACGTTTTAGATTCCCATAGTAAGAGGTTACAGTGGGAAAGTTTTGGAAATTATATGACACAAGTTACCATTTACCATTTTCTCTTATTTGATCCTGTGCTAGAAGTTTTGAGAATTAATAAGATGATGGGAAACCGATTACAGAATTTCCCTGTTTTACAGAGGAATGAGTAAGGACTTGGGAAGGCCAAACAGCTTATTTAGGTGATGTTGTATGTTAGTTGTTCAGTCGTGGCTGACTCTCTGTGACCCCATAGACTAGCCCACCAGGCTCCTCTGTCCTGGGATTTCCCAGACAAGAAAATGGGAGTGGGTGGCCATTTCCGTCCCCAGGGAAACTTACTGAGGGAAACCTAGCAAATAAGAGAAAAACCATGGATTCAAATCCAGGTCCTTTCATACTGAAACTTGTTTTCCTACTATGCTTCAGTAATATGGGGTGATGTTTGTTGGGAACAGCTTCTCAAGTTTACTCCCTTATGAAGCTCTAAAGTGACCCAGGGTGATACTGTTTTGCATCAATCAATTAATTTATTAATTCTAAAGATCCTCACCTAAAAGCTTTTAACCAGACATAACACTATTGAATAATTAGGTAAGAGAATGAAAACTCAAGCCATTTTCATTCCTCTGTCAATTTCATCACATTTAAATTGCTCCAGTTTTATTCCATTGTCATTATTTTTACTGAAAATTTTAACAAAGTTTACATTCCATTTAAAGAGTTTTAACCATGTCAGACTTTATTTTTCTGGGCTCCAAAATCACTGCAGATGGTGATTGCAGCCATGACATTAAGACGCTTACTCCTTGGAAGAAAATATGACCAACCTAGATAGCATATTCAAAAGCAGAGACATTACTTTGCCGACTAAGGTCNTCATTCTTTTTGGAGTTATTTCTCTAGTGATCTCCAGTAGCATATTGGGCACCTACTGACCTGGGGAGTTCCTCTTTCAGTATCCTATCATTTTGCCTTTCATACTGTTCATGGGATTCTCAAGGCAAGAATACTGAAGTGGTTTGCCATTCCCTTCTCCAGTGGACAACATTCTGTCAGCCCTCTCCACCATGACCCGCCCATCTTGGGTTGCCCCGCAGGCCTGGCTTGGTTTCATTGAGTTAGACAAGGCTGTGGTCCTAGAGTGATTAGACTGACTAATTTTCTGTGAGTGTGGTTCCAGTGTGTCTGCCCTCTGATGTCCTCGCAGAGCACCTACCATCTTACTTGGGTTTCTCTTACCTTGGATGTGGGGTATCTCTTCACGGCTGCTCCAGCAGAGCGCAGCCACTGCTCCTTACCTTGGACGAGGGCCCCTCAGACCTCCCATGTCCTCTGTTTTTCCTAATTTTTCACCTGGCTGCCTCCTTCACATCTTGCATGTCTCAGTTCAAGTGTCCCCTCTTTGGAGATGACTTTCACGACAGTCTCCTAAAGCAGTCTTCTCTCTATAACCAGTTACTCTTTTATATACCACACTGTTTATTTCCTTCATAGCCTTTATCAATACCTGAAATTACCTTATTACAAAATTCACACTTAAATTTAAGAAAGTAGGGAAAACTGCTAGACCATTCAGGTATGACCTAAATCAAATCCCTTATGATTATACAGTGGAAGTGAGAAATGGATTTCAGGGCCTAGATCTGATAGATAGAGTGCCTGATGAACTATGAAATGAGGTTCATGACATGGTATGGGAGACAGGGATCAAAACCATCCCCATAAAAAAGAAATGCAAAAAAGCAAAATGGCTGTCTGGGGAGGCCTTACAAATAGCTGTGAAAAGAAGAGAAGCAAAAAGCAAAGGAGAAAAGGAAAGATATAAGCATCTGAATGCAAAGTTCCAAAGACTAGCAAGAAGAGATCAGAAAGCCTTCTTCAGCGATCAGTGCAAAGAAATAGAGGAAAAGAACAGAATGGGAAAGACTAGAGATCTCTTCAAGAAAATTAGAGATACCAAGGGAACATTTCATGCAAAGATGGGCTCAATAAAGGACAGAAATGGTCTGGACCTAACAGAAGCAGAAGATATTAAGAAGAGGTGGCAAGAATATGAAGAAGAAATGTACAAAAAAGAGCTTCACCACCCAGATAATCACAGTGATGTGATCACTCATCTAGAGCCAGACATCCTGGAATGTGAAGTCAAGTGGGCCTTAGAAAGCATCACTACGAACAAAGCTAGTGGAGGTGATGGAATTCCAGTTGAGCTATTTCAAATCCTGAAAGATGATGCTGTGAAAGTGCTGCACTCAATATGCCAGCAAATTTGGAAAACTCAGCAGTGGCCACAGGACTGGAAAAGGTCAGTTTTCATTCCAATCCCAAAGAAAGGCAATGCCAAAGAATGCTCAAACTACCGCACAATTGCACTCATCTCACATGCTAGTAAAGTAATGCTCAAAATTCTCCAAGCCAGGCTTCAGCAATACGTGAACCGTGAACTCCCTGATGTTCAAGCTGGTTTTAGAAAAGGCAGAGGAACCAGAGATCAAATTGCCAACATCCGCTGGATCATGGAAAAAGCAAGAGAGTTCCAGAAAAACATCTATTTCTGCTTTATTGACTATGCCAAAGCCTTTGACTGTGTGGATCACAATAAACTGTGGAAAATTCTGAAAGAGATGGGAATACCAGACCACCTAACCTGCCTCTTGAGAAATCTGTATGCAGGTCAGGAAGCAACAGTTAGAACTGGACATGGAACAACAGACTGGTTCCAAATAGGAAAAGGAGTACGTCAAGGCTGTATATTGTCACCCTGCTTATTTAACTTCTATGCAGAGTACATCATGAGAAACGCTGGACTGGAAGAAACACAAGCTGGAATCAAGATTGCCGGGAGAAATATCAATAACCTCAGATATGCAGATGACACCACCCTTATGGCAGAAAGTGAAGAGGAGCTAAAAAGCCTCTTGATGAAAGTGAAAGAGGAGAGTGAAAAAGTTGGCTTAAAGCTCAACATTCAGAAAACGAAGATCATGGCATCCGGTCCCATCACTTCATGGGAAATAGATGGGGAAACAGTGGAAACAGTGTCAGACTTTATTTTTGGGGGCTCCAAAATCACTGCAGATGGTGACTGCAGCCATGAAATTAAAAGACGCTTACTCCTTGGAAGAAAAGTTATGACCAACCTAGATAGTATATTCAAAAGCAGAGACATTACTTTGCCGACTAAGGTCCGTCTAGTCAAGGCTATGGTTTTTCCTGTGGGCATGTATGGATGTGAGAGTTGGACTGTGAAGAAGGCTGAGCGCCAAAGAATTGATGCTTTTGAACTGTGGTGTTGGAGAAGACTCTTCAGAGTCCCTTGGACTGCAAGGAGATCCAACCAGTCCATTCTGAAGGAGATCAACCCTGGGATTTCTTTGGAGGGAATGATGCTAAAGCTGAAACTCGAGTACTTTGGCCACCTCATGTGAAGAGTTGACTCATTGGAAAAGACTCGGATGCTGGGAGGGATTGTGGGCAGGAGGAGAAGGGGAAGACAGAGAAAGAGATGGCTCGATGGCATCACCGATTCGATGGACATGAGTCTGAGTGAACTCTGGGAGTTGGTGATGAACAGGGATGCCTGGCGTGCTGTGATTCATCGGGTCACAAAGTGTCAGACCTGACTGAGTGACTGAACTGAACTGAACTGAACTGAAATTACCTTATTTGTTTTTATCTGTCTTCTCTAGCATTTGAGTTACATGAAAATAATAACTTTTAATAGCATTTAAAATTATTGAACTTCCCTGATGGTACAGTGGAAAAGAATCCGCCTGCCAACTCAGGGGACACATATTTGATCCCTGGTCCAGGGAAATCCATATGACACAGAGAAAGTAAGCCCACATGCCACAACTAATGAGCCTGCGTCCCTAGAGCCTGTGCTCATAAACAAGAGAAGCCACCCCAATGGGAAGCCCACATATGCCGTCTGGCCATGACTAGAGAAAGCCTGTGCACAGCGAGAAAGACCCAGTGCAGCCAAAATAAACAAATCAATAACTAAAAAATAAAGAAAACCCCCATTATTTGCCAGTGCCTACTATAATAGTACCTAGGATACAGTAGGCCCTAAAAATGTTAATAGTTCTTGAGCAAATAACAACAAGCTATTTCCACATCCAATTGTAGCAGACTAGTTTATATTACATCAAATTTCCCCATGAAAATAAGTATAAAATTTGGATAAAATCTTAAAAAATTGACTAGAATTATCCAAAAACTATCAAGGCAGTCAGGACTCAAGGAACCAAGATCCTTATTTGAATATAAATGCTAAAAAGTGAACCTGAGGTTTTGTGAGGCATGTCCACTTGGGGCCTTTGCCAATGTGTAAGCCAAGAGGCTGAGAAGATTTCATTCATTTCACGGAGTTTGGGAGTTGGAACTGCTGAAGTGATACATTGCAGGAATAACCAGAATAAATCATAAATAAAGTGAAAGTAAATCAGCTCTCACAAAGACTAAACCTAGTTTTGATTAGCTCAAAACATGTAGTCCCAGTCTAGCAGATTGCAAAAGCACCACCCAGAATCTCGAATTACTCCTAAAATTTTCAAATCACAGTGTTTGAGATTCAAATAATTAACTGCCAGACAAAGACTAAGAGAAAAATGGGAAAAATAAGTAGATCTACAAGAGTTCCAGACACAGATTATAAAATAACTATGATTAATAAGGTAAAAAATAGAAATTCACACAGAATCTTTGTTTTAAATCATATAGAAAGTTTAGAACTGAAAAAGGCAATAACTAAAATTAAGAACTCAGATAGACTAAATGCACATTAGATACAAATAATAAGAGGAATAGCTTCCCTGGTGGCTCAGTGGTAGAGTCTGCCCGCCAATGCAGGAGGTGTGAGTTTGATCCCTGGTCCAAGAAGATCCCCTGGAGAAAGGAATGCAGCCCGCTCTAGTAATTCTTCCTGGGAAATCCCATGGACAGAGGAGCCTAGTGGGGTCTAGTCCACGGGGTTGCAAAAGAGATACAATTAGCGCCTAAACCACAACAATAAGAGGAATAACGAGGAGAAAGACTGGACTACAAAAAATATCCAGACTAAGTCTTCAAATCTTAAAAAGATGAAAAATGTAGCAGGCTTATAAGATGAAAATATGTATTATAGGTGAAATTAAGTGTTTCAGGAGAAGATATAGACAATAGGGCACAAGTGATATTTGAATAGATAACAGAGGATTTTGCAAAACTGATGAAAAACATCAAGACACAGATTCAAGATCTTCCATGAATACCAAGCTAGATAAAGTCCAGTAAACTCACATCTAAGCACCTATTAGTAAAACTGCTGAAAAACAAATAGAAGATCTCAGAACAGCAGAGGAAAAGAGATATTAAAAATCATCCTCAAAAAGATCAATAGTATTTACAACTGCCTTTGAATAGAATTGATGAAAGCTAAAAGGCAATAGAAACAACATCAAGGTGTTTAATAAAACCTGCCAATATTCATATTTTTTCATAACCCTGCATAGGCAAATATTTCTTAAACAGAACACAAAAAGAATATCCATAAATAAGACTAATAGTATCAAATTAAAAGAAAGACCTTCTTTTCATGAAATGATACTAAGAATGAACATGTGAAACACATCATAGGAAAAGACAACTGCAATAAAGATATCTTAAACAGGACTCACATATAAAATAAAAGTAACTTCTGCAAGAAAAAGATAACCCAATTTTTAAAATGCTAAAAATTTTAACGGGAAATTTACAAAAGAGGATATCTAAGTAGGCATTTTACAAAAGAGGATTAATAAATATATGCAAATATGCTCATCATTACTAGTCACTATGAAGTGCAAATTAAGAACCAAATAAGATCCCACTAGACTCCCATCAGACTTGGGAGAACACCGAATGTTGGTTAGGATAATGCACAACTGGAACTCTCATATGCTACAAATGGGAGGAAAAGTGGTACAATCATTTTGAAAGATGTTTGGTGGTATTGCTGCTGCTGCTGCTGCTGCTGCTAAGTTGCTTCAGTCGTGTCCGACTCTGTGCGACCCCATAGACGGCAGCCCACCAGGCTCCCCCATCCCTGGGATTCTCCAGGCATGAACACTGGAGTGGGTTGTCATTTTCTTCTCCAGTGCATGAAAGTGAAAAGTGAAAGAGAGGTCGCTCAGTCGTGTCTGACTCTTAGCAACCCCATAGACTGCAGCCCACCAGGCTCCTCCATCCATGGGATTTTCCAGGCAAGAGTACTGGAGTGGGTGCCATTGCCTTCTCCGTTGGCGCTATTACTTAGAGCTAAATATTTTCCTATCATAAGATATGAGAATCACATTCATAACAAAAATTTATGTGCATGTGTACCAAGAGACAAGAATATTTACAGCATTGTTATTTATGATAGCTCCAAAACTAGAAATGCTCATCACTATTAGAACCACATCTGGTAATTAGTGCACAGTCAATGAATATAAGTTTTATCTTTTTAGCCTATGAATATCTTTCCATTATATTGTACATTCTAAAAAATCTGCTTACCTGAGTACCAAAAACATCTGCTCAGAAATATCTAATTAAATATAGTAATTGGAAATACCTAAATAAAATAATTACTACCTCAAGAATTGTTAAAATTTATAATAGATTTAATCATTGAGTTTTTTTCTTTCAAGTACCAGAATTCCAACATTAGGCATAAATTAGATTCAATTTAAGAGGCATGCTCTTATGACACTGAAACAAAGATTCATCTCCCTGTTGAAATGCAGAACTAAGTTTTTAAAGCAAATATCTTGCAAAGAGAAAAAAAAATTGTTACTTCACTATAAATCATCAGTTAACATCTTGGCTACTAACTGTGGCCAAGTGAATCAGATAACTTCAGGGTTTTTTATTCAGGAAAAAATAACCTGAAGTTATCAGGTTCACTAAACTATTACCAGTCTCCTTCAGTAGTTGTGAGCCCAGCTGCATGGTTCCTCTGTAGATATTAGAGTCTTGTTTTTTCAAGACCTCTCATGCTACCTTTTCTAAATGACGGTTGAAAAATATTTACAAGATGCAATCCTAATCCTAAGAATCATTGGTTTAAAAAATATAAACACACACAAAATATATACACATGCATACTGGAACTAGGTATAATATGATTTGTTAAAATTCCTACATATTCTTTCTGAAAATGCGAAACCAAGGATCCACAGTTAGTGGCCAAGGAACTAGTCATAATCTCCATGACTGATTTAGGAGCACTTTCCCCTACCCTCCCATTACTTTTTATATATGTGTCCCTAATAAGATATACTTAGTTGTAAGAATGGCTTGCATTTCTGTATTCTCACTCAAATGACAGAAATGATGTTTTAGTTAGCAAGTTTGAGATGGACATGTACACACTGCTATATGTAAAATAGATAACCAACAAGGATGTGCTGTGTAGCACAGGTAATTCTGTTCAGTGTAACAACATAATTGGGAAAAGAATTTGAAAAATAGAAACATTTATATATATAACTGACTTAGTTTGCTGTACATCTGAAATTAACACCATATTGTTAATTTACCGTACTCCAATAGAAAAGTTAAAAAAAATGATGTCTTTTCATTAGCATGCCCAATTCCTAGCTGAGTAGCTAGTGCCTAATGGGAACTTAAGATGTGCCAAGTAGATGAAAACCAAAGGAAGTTATAAATACACTAGAGAGAATTGTGAATTTCAAGTCAAGTTCTCAGATTTGTAAATCACAGGGTAAGACAAAACTTTGTAGAACTTGATATCCCCTGGGTGACCTAACAGAAAACAAATCCTAAAGTCAAAAAACACAGCAGTTGGATGATGTCTATCTCAACATGATATAGTAATCTGTTTCAACATTGGGACACTCTGCTTACTCTTCTGCTTACCTTCTAATGGTATTTGCTTATATAAGAACTTTTATTCTTTTATTTCTAGTGAAATAAAATTTACTCTCAGATATCTGGATAAACAGGTAACTACTTAAAATGATAAATCTATCATCATTGTATTCCAGATAAGAAATTTTTGTTAAAATGTTTCCTTAGAAATTGCTCCCATGTGCCCAAAATCTTAAGCAAGAAAAATCCATAGGATTCCTCAGATATGTCTATCAGAGTTTAAGTTTGCATTGTGTTTCTTACCAATAAACCTTAAACAAGACTTAAATAATTATTTCCCTGGTATTTTGTTAAGTGATCGTGGGGACATGATCACTCCAATTTTACTAATGGAGGAATCAAAAGGCATAAAGCCCTCCTGCCTTCCCTCTGCAGTTCTAAATGGGAGAGAGATTACTGACCAGCATGTTTCTCTCAGATGTTGCCTTTGTGGCTCCATTAGCAATTCTATTTTCTTTTCCAAGGCTTCTTTATGATTCATAAAGCTTAAATTACAATTGTCTCTTCGTATATACTCCACATTTATGGCTTCTTTTCCTTCAAAAGACTTTCATTCCATTTTTTCCCAACTACTTCATTGCCTAGGGTGGTTGAGAAGAATATTCTGTTTAAACAGAAAGCTATCATGGGACCAACATCAGTTCAGTTCAGTTCAGTTCAGTTGCTCAGTCATGTCTGACTTTTTGTGACCCCATGGACTACAGCATACCAGGCCTCCCTGTCCATCACTAACTCCTGGAGTTCACCCAAACTTGTGTCTGTTGAGTCGGTGATACCATCCAACCATCTCATCCCCTATCATCCTTTTCGCTTCCTGCCCCCAATCTCTCCCAGCATCAGTCTTTTCCAATGAGTCAACTCTTCACATGAGGTGGCCAAAGTATTGGAGTTTCAGCTTCAGCATCAGTCCTTCCAATGAATATTCAGGACTAATTTCCTTTAGGATGGACTGGTTGGATCTCCTTGCAGTCCAAGGGACTCTCAAGAGTCTTCTCCAACACCACAGTTCAAAAGCATCAATTCTTCGGCGCTCAGCTTTCTTCCCAGTCCAACTCTCATATCCATACATGACTACTGGAAAAATCAGAGCCTTGACTAGATGGATCTATTTGTTAGCAAAGTAATATCTCTGCTTTTTAATATGCTGTGTAGGTTGGTCATAGCTCTTCTCCAAGGAGCAAGCAAGCATCTTTTAATTTCATGGCTGCACTCACCATCTGCAGTGATTTTGAAACCCCCCAAAATAAAGTCTGTCACTTTTTCCACTATTTCTCCATCTATTTGACATGAAGTGATGGGACCAGATGCTATGATCTTAGTTTTCTGAATGTTGAGCTTTAAGCCAGCTTTTTCACTCTCCTCTTTCACTTTCATCAAGAGGCTGTTTAGTTCCTCTTCACTTCCTGCCATAAGGGTGGTGTCATTTGCATATCTGAGGTTATTGAGATTTCTCCCAGCAATCTTGATTCCAGCTTGTGCTTCATCCAGCCTGGCATTTCTCATGAAGTACTCTGCATATAAGTTAAATAAGCAGGGTGACAATATACAGCATTGATGTACTTTTTCCCTGATTTGGAACCAGTCTGTTGTTCCATGTCCAGTTCTAACTGTTGTTTCCTGACTTGCATACAGGTTTCTCAAGAGACAGATCAGCTGGTTTGGTATTTCCATCTCTTGAAGAATTTTCCACCATTTGTTGTGATCCACACAAAGGCTTTGGCATAGTCAATAAAGCAGAAGTAGATGTTCTGGAACTCTCTTGCTTTTTTGATAATCCAACGGATGTTGGCAATTTGATCTCTGGTTCCTCTGCCTTTTCTAAATCCATCTTAACCATCTGGAAGTTCATGGTTCACATACTGTTGAAGCCTGGTTTGGAGAATTTTGAGCATAGTTTTCTAGTGGGTGAGATGAGTGCAGTTGTGCAGTAGTTTGAACATTCTTTGGCATTGCCTTTCTTTGGGATTGGAATGAAAANACTTGAACATGTAGAAGTTCACAGTTCATGTACTGCTGAAGCCTGACTTGGAGAATTTTGAGCATTGCTTTGCTAGGACCAATATATGCATAACCAAATTGCTAAAAAGTTATTGTATTAGAATAAAAATTAACTCATATTATTACTCAGATTTTCAAAGAACGTAACTTCCTGATTTCCTGCAACCTGTCCCAGTTAATCTCCACCCCACCAGGGAGCATCCTGAAGGTGAAGGTGGGACTTAGGGAAGTAGCCTTCTGTGCTCAGTTGGCCATCCTGGTCTGGGGAGTCTCTGGGTGTGAACCTCACGGCCTCTGTACCAGAAGGGAGCATCCTAGGCAGCAACGCGTTTGAGGAAAGCTGATTACAGGGCTGTCAGCTACCAACTAGGTTAATGACTTAGTTTTGGAATCATTGCTCTGAAGTCATTTTCTTTTTTTCTGGAAGAGATCAGAGAGTAGAACCAAGAGCCTTCTAAGGCCACTCCTGGGTCCTGATAACAAACTCAGTATATCATCTGAATAGAGGTCTTTTCTTTTTTGAGGCTGAGAAAAAAAATGTAACCCATTTTTCCTCAAGTAAGTCTGGAACACATTCCTATTTCCTATGCACGCCTAAATTTTTTCTTAGGTCACAAGAGATTATTTCCACTGCTCAGATCCCGTTTCTGCACAAGCATCTGTAACAAGTGCTGCATTTTATCTCATAACTGTTTCCCACCCTAGGAGTCAAAGGCTGACCAACAAAAATAGAAACTAATAATTTGCTTCACAGTGAGTTTAACAGATCTCTCCACAAGACAACATAACAACAATAGAAGAATGGAGTGGTTATGCCTGGAGTCTACTGCTACTTTCTTGGAATGTAGGGCTGGGAAGTCCATGGAAAACAAATCTACTATAATTTTAAATGGAATGTCTATTAAGGGAATAGTTTACCATTTGGTTAAAGAAATGCCTTATAAAGGCTGGTATAAACTACATTCCAGTTTCAACCATATTAGACCATTCCTGTGGGGCTGATTAGCGGCAAACAAACGACTAGTTAATAAATATGTCACCAGAAGAAGTGTCATTGATCATTTCTGGAGGTAAAGTCTTCAAGCACCAGCACCTTCACTGAAATTAGTGGAAACCTCTATTCAAGAGCAGCTAAAATTCAATTACTCCCTCACGGTGGCCCCCTTTGGATATCAGCCTGTTCCCTCAACAACTTCAGCAAGAAGAAGAAAAGCGAGGTATGAGTCCTATTTTAGAATTATTCTTTAGAATGAGCTGCAGCATCAGAAAATGACCCTCACTATAAACTGAAGATGGTTTGAGAAATCAGAAATAATTGACAACTGATGAGTTGTTTTCTTCTCTCATATTTGCTCACACTTTTCCTTTTTTTGCAGTCAAACCCTATTATAGATACCATACAACTTTATGCATAAACCCAAGGAAGTTATTTCCTCCACACACATAATGCTATATCATAAACTATAACAAATGGGGCCTTAAAAAATTACCAAAATATCACCATTATATTAATAACTAACAAAAATTACAATTATTTTAGTAATTGTAATGGCACATGGAAACATCCATATCCAATGTACCTGTCTGACCTAAATCTCTGGCTTTGATTTTTTATTAGGATCCAAATAAGTATCTTACAGAATACTAACTGAAATATAATTTAATACTTTTTAAATCTATAATAGCCACTCCCCTTTTCTTTGCTTTTCCTTGTGATGAAAAGATTGAATTATTTATCCTGTAGAATTACTCAGATTCTGTATGTCTCTGTATGCACCCTGCCTGAACACACCATGTATATTTTTAAGAAGAAAGCTTAATTTAATTATAAATGTATTAATCAAGAGAACTGAATTAAAGCCCCAGTTTTCTCCCTAGGTAACTGAGAAGCTTTAAAAATATCATCTCTTAGAGACTGTTTGCTCTATAGGTTTTTCTAATGAATCATCTAAAAGCAACTAAAAGTTAAATTTTAATATTCTTCATAGGTGAATATTTTATTAACTTTACTTTCACTTAAGAGTGTAAGTGATAAACCAGAAATTAAACTAATTCTACTATTAGTTATTTTAAGATTAAGCAGAAAAAAAATCAGCATGTTTTTCAAAGATAAAATATTTCAATATTTTGATATATTTCCTTTCAATCTTTTATATATTTTATAGTAAATACTTAAAATTACATTTTATATAGTGCTTCTTATTTAAGTATAGTTCCATAATATGACTTTTATTTCAAATAACATTAAACAGTATTGACTTTTCTGTAATTATTGACTATATTTATAGTATTAAACTGAATGAAACCATATTTTCATGTAGGGAAACAATCTGGAATATATTTCTTTCTGATTTAAAGCGAGTGTAACTAGAATTTTATCTAACTGAAAATGAACATGTAGCATCATTAAGAAATGTTACTGTTATATTAAGAAATAAAAGTTAGTTATCCATGGGATAATATACTTATCTGTCTTGGAATCTCTCAAGCATTAATCATCCCCCATGCTGAAGTCTTTTGTGGTTATTATTTAATATCTATCTTTAATTTTCAAAGCCTATTCATCTTAAAATATCCTAAATGAATAAAAAGGGCTAATTATATAAAACACTTTGTCTTAATGTCACTTTAACTAGATAGTGTAGGTCAAGCACAATAGTCATATCTGAATGAAAGGATAAAGAAGTATATCCTAAAATTCCTATTTGTCTCCCATTCCATGAGTCAACACACAAGTTTAATCATATTTTGTAGATATCATGGGAGAAAACACGTTTCAAAGTGTATGCTTTTAGTCCACGATATGAGAAGCTATTCAACTCTCACACAAACTATAAATAAAAGTTTAAGAAGCTAGTATTTAAGGGTTCATATTTTGAGGTGGGAGATCCCCAAAGAGGAACATGGACTGATAAGTCTAAGACTATGGCTTAAAAAAGCCTTTTTCTAGGACTAGTCCCATCAAGGCAGGAAGGAAAAACTGGAGGAGAGTGTGAAGATAACAGACCAATGTCCAAGGGAAGTTCATAAATGATGACATCATCAACCCACTCCTATGCTCTAAATATGTAGTTGTATTAAAAGCAATTTAATTTAAGAAACAGAAATCAAAAAGATCAAAGTAACTTGAGGTTGAAAGTCACATCAAGACTAGGTCCATGAAAATATCAACTTGCTCCTGACTGTCTTTAAAAAAATGGTGATTGCAGCCATGAAATTAAAAGATGCTTATTCCTTGGAAGAAAAGTTATAACCAACATAGATTGCATATTCAAAAGCAGAGACATTACTTTGCCGACTAAGGTCCGTCTAGTCAAGGCTATGGTTTTTCCAGTAGTCATGTATGGATGTGAGAATTGGACTGTGAAGAAGGCTGAGCTCTGAAGAATTGATGCTTTTGAACTGTGATGTTGGAGAAGACTCTTGAGAGTCCCTTGGACTGCAAGGAGACCCAACCAGTCCATTCTGAAGGAGATCAGCCCTGGGATTTCTTTGGAAGGAATGATGCTAAAGCTGAAGCTCCAGTACTTTGGCCACCTCATGCGAAGAGTTGGCTCATTGGAAAAGACTCTGATGCTGGGAGGGACTGGGGGCAGGAGGAGAAGGGGATGACCGAGGATGAGATGGCTGGATGGCATCACTGACTCAATGGATGTGAGTCTGAGTGAACTCTGGGAGTTGGTGATGGACAGGGAGGCCTGGCATGCTGCGATTCATGGGGTGGCAAAGAGTTGGACACGACTGAGTGACTGAACTGAACTGAACATTGAAAATGAACCTCCACTGTCAGAGTAACTGCCTGGATCTAAAGAAATATCTGAGCTCTAAGCTGAAACATTAACAGAAAGAGTTCAATCAAGTTTTTTTTTCATTCACATTATAACATTATATTAGTTTCAGGTGATGGCTCAGATGGTACAGAATCCACCTGTAATACAGAAGACCCAGATTCAATCTCTGTGTTGTGAAGATCCCCTGGAGAAGGGAAGGGCTACCCACTCCAGTGTTCTTGCCTAGGAAATCCCAGGGGCAGAGGAGCATGGTGGACTATAGTCCAGGGGGTTGCAAGAAGCCAGACATGACTGAGTGAGCAACACTTTCACTTTTTACATACAAAATAATAATTTGATATTTATATATATTGCGAAACGGTTACTACAATAAGTCTAGTTAACATCTATGCGATAAAGTTTTATTTGCAATGAAATTCTAAACTTATACATTACTTTTTGTTTGGCATTAGCAGATTCCAGTTCCTAATACCTTAATGTTTTCAGATAAAGATAGCAATTTTGAGAAGTTAAAGAATAGAAACAAATGGGGCCAACGGCTGTTAAGAATAAATTACTGCAACTTGAACTTTTTCACATTTCTTCATTGAATTCCTTGATACTTTCCCCTCCTCCTCTATATGGCAAAAGTCTGGTTTTGTGAGTCACTGAAGTCAGCCTTTTTTCTTAAAGTGATCTCTCAGTCTGAGATATTGAATGCTGCTGGCAAGCTCTGTTACTTTACATCAGGCTGGCTAGAAAAATGTGGTTACAAAGTAGTCCTCAGCCAAGGACCTTGGGGACAAGAGAACTTGGAAAGCCAAGCTTCACAATACAAACGGAGCTCCAAGAAAGGAGTCCCGCTCACAGCCAAATATGACAACCGCAACACATCAGCAGCTCTACCTCACAAACTGAAATAGGCCCTGTCCTGAATTAGGTGAGAAAAACCCAAACATCTCCAGAAATTGAGTCCAGTCTAGCTCATAACCAAAGAGTAGATACTAGCTATTAACAATGGCATTTTTGTACTCAAAAACATACCACTCTTAACAGTGACTTAAATAGAAAGTGAGAACACAACTCAGCATAAAAATATGCGTTAGCTAGAACTCCCTTGAACCTCCTTGGAGGCCCTGCCCTTCAGCTCCACCACTGTCTCTAGGCCCATATAACAAGTTCCGGAGACAAGTAGGCAGTTACAGCATCACCAATAGAGTCTGTATCAAATTGAGTGGAGGCCAATCATTGCTAATGATAACTCTCATGTAGAGGGAGCAAGACAAGAGCTCAAGCCCAGCTAAGACCACCTGTCTTCTCTAGCTCTTTTATGCCCTTCTTCTGTTCCCTCAAGCCTAGCAAATCCCCCTGTTATCCTCCATCTCAGCCGCTTTCACTGCAGGCTTTGGAATTCTAATCCCGGTCCAGTCAACCTCCTACATCCTCATCTTGTCATAGCAGTCTCTTTGCCTCCAGGCTTGAAAGGGAACCTGGGCCTCCTCCGAGGATAACTCTTCTCCTGCAGCCCCTCCTCCAAAATGGATAGAAGATTCTCTACCCACACACGTCTCCAAACAGGAGCATTTCCCTGTTTCTTGAAGCTTTCACTGTGGGATCATATTCTCTGCTATGCTTCATTGCCTTTCTATTTTAGTTTGAAAAAAAAAAAAAAGTTTACTTTTTGGCCATACCTCGCAGCCTGTGGGATCTCAGTTCCCCAAGCAGGAACTGAACCCAGGCCAGAGCAGTGGAAGCCCAGAATTCTAACCACTAGGCCACCAGGGAACTTCCTTCCCCATCCTTTTAGATCCATCCCTTACACTTGTTCCCTTATTCAGTGGGAACTTTGGGGCTTGGGTCCACCCTTCTCCACCCTAGTTTCCACATGATGCTGGAGATGATGTTATCCATGGAGAACAGAATAAAAAATAAATTTCTCCAGTGATAATGTAAGACTGTGCTGCTCCTCCTCAGGAACTCATAATTTAATCAATACTATTAAAAGTAATATGATTATAGCTTGTGTATAACAAAATGTATTTAAGATATGTAAATATCTATATAAGCATGTCAAAATAATTGTTACTGGTTCCTATTCAGTAAGTGAAACACACTTTTTTTGTTTCCAATTAATTAATGTAAGAAACAGTATGTCACCACATTAAAATCAAACTACTTTTTTTGAGGGATCTGCATACATATTAAAATGAATATTAAGTTTAACTTCTGCAAAAAAAGAAAAACAAACCTTTACTTTCATGACGATGTTTAGAGTGTTACATATTAAATCTTACATATCATCACCATACCTTTTCATTAGCATTAATTTTTTAAGTTCTAGAGATGTGGGGGAAATAATCTTGAGGTGAATTTACAGAATTATCATGTCCCCATTAACTTAGGTTTTCTCCCACAGTTGGTATCACTTTCTGTTCCCTCAATCATGGATGCTCATTAAATAATAATACAATTAAGTATTAAAAACCAAGGTAAAAATAAAAATGACAAACAATCCACTCTTTCATACTCAGATAATCATTCTTTCATAAATAGCTATATGGGATTAGAGGCTTCAAAATTTTCTCTTACCATAAATAGTAAATTTCCTTCTTCCTTAAGAAATAATGTTACCTCATGTGTAACATATCAGACTTTTCTGGTATACAAACATATCCTAGATACATAGCATGCTATGGGGTTTGTGTGTATCTGTATACAAAGTGTAGGGGCCATTTATTTTTATAATAATGTTATATTTTGTGGGGCTCCAAAATCACTGCAGATGGTGACTACAACCATGAAATTAAGACACTTGCTCCTTGGAAGAAAAGCTATGACCAACCTAGACAGCATATTAAAAAGCAGAGACATTACTTTGCCAGCAAATGTCTGTCTAGTCAACACTATGGTTTTTCTAGTAGTCTGGTATGGATGTGAGAGTTGGACTAAAAAGAAAGCTGAGTGCCAAAGAATTGATGCTTTTCAACTGTGGTGTTGGAGAAGACTCTTGAGAGTCCCTTGGACTGCAAGGAGATCTAACCTGTCCATCAAGAGGAAATCAGTCCTGAATATTCATTGGAAGGACTGATGCTGAAGCGGAAACTCCAATACTTTGGCCACCTGATGCAAAGAACTTACTTATTGGCAAAGACCCCGATGCTGGGAAAGATTGAGGGCAGGAGGAGAAGAGGATGACAGAGGATGAGATGGTTGGATGGCATCACCAATTTGATGGACATGAGTTTGAGCAGGCTCCAGGAATTAGTGATGGACAGGGAAGCCTGGCATGCTGCAGTCCATGGGGTTGCAAAGAGTCGGACACAACTGATTGACTGAACTGAAGATTTTCATTCTGAACAATATTATGAAAATCTCTCCAAGTCAACTGGCATAAAGAGGAAATACAGTGTATTCAACAGTGTTCACTGAGGCCTTGGATAACTTTGTAACAATGTAACCTGTAACATCATTACTATCTACTTCATCAGGTTGTTGTGAGGATCACCTGAGAGCCTACCAGGGGAAATGCTTCATAAGAACACAGTTTATGCCTTTCAAAGGCTACATAATACCTGATATAGTTATGCCATAAATACTTAAATCATTTACCTCCTGAGGGTCATTCGCTTTGTTTTCAGTCTGACTAGTACACTGACTAGTACATAATCTCATATATACCTAATCTAGTGATTTTATTCCCATGGAGTAGATTCCTAAGAGTGGTTTAAGTAAATGGGTTGTCAACTTCAATGGCTAATAACATATATCTTTTCAAAACGGCTGAAACAATGGCCATTTCCACATACATTAGAGTACCCTCCTCCCCAGCTTTCTTCACAACAGGTATTTTCACTCTCAGCTTTTGGTCATCTAGTGGCTTCGAGAAGCTATGTCATTGTTTACTTCCCTAACTCCTAGCAAGGTTGAGCAAGAGCTCACATTCACTGGCCACTTGGATTTGTTTTCTCCAAATCTCATTTGCCCATTTAGTCTTTGTGGTTATTTATGTTTTTCTTCACTGGTGAGCACTTTTGTGTAGTTTCAGTTCAGTTCAGTCTCTCAGTTGTGTTCGACTCTTTGCGACCCCATGGACTGCAGCATGCCAGGCTTCCCTGTCCTTCACCAACTCCCAGAACTTGCTCAAACTCATGTCTATCAAGTCATGAAGCCATCCAATGATCTCATCCTCTGTCGTCCCCTTCTTCTCCTGCCTTCAGTCTTGCCCAGCATCAGGGTCTTTTCTAAGGAGCTAGTTATTCTCATCAAATGGCCAAAGTATTGGAGCTTAAGCTTCAGAAACAGTCCTTCTAATGATATTCAGGACTGATTTCCTATAGAATGGACTGATTTGATCTCCTTGCAGTCCAAGGGACTCTCAAGACTCTTTTCCCACAACACGGTTCAAAAGCATCAATTCTTCAGTACTCAGCTTTCTTTATAGTCCAACTCTCACATCCATACATGACCACTGGAAAAACCATAGCTTTGACTAGATGGACCTTTGTTGGCAAAGTAATGTCTCTGCTTTTTAATATGCTGTCTAGGTTGGTCATAGCTTTTCTTCCAAGGAGCAAGTGTCTTTTAATTTCATGGCTGCAGTCACCATCTGTGGTGATTTTGGAACCCAAGAAAATAGTCTGTCACTGTTTCCATCATTTCCCCATCTATTTGCCATGAAGTGATGGGACCAGATGCCATGATCTTANTGCTTTTTAATATGCTGTCTAGGTTGGTCATAGCTTTTCTTCCAGGGAGCAAGTGTCTTTTAATTTCATAGGTGCAATCACCATCTGCAGTGATTTTGAAGCCCCCCCAAATAAAGTCTGTCACTGTTGCCATTGTTTCCCCATCTATTTGCCAGGAAGTGATGGGCCCAGATGCTGCCATCTTCGTTTTTTGAATGTTGAGTTTTAAGCCAACTTTTTTACTCTCCCCTTTCACTTTCAGCAAGAGGCTTTTGATGAAAGGGTTTATCATACATGGCCTTTATTATGTTGAAGGTATGTTCCCTCCATGCCCAGTTTCTAGAGGTTTTTTTTGTTTTGTAAGAGGATGTTTTATTTAATTGGAAGCTTTTTCTTCATCTACTGAGATGATCATAAAGCTTGTATCATTTAATTTGTTAGTGGGGTGTATCAAATTGAATTGTGGATATTAAAAAGTCCTTGGATAGCTAGGAAAACTATTACTTGATTATGATGTATGATCCTTAATTTTTAATTTAATCTTTATTTTTTATGGGGTATAGTTGGTTTACAACGTTGTGTTAATTTCAAGTGTACAGCAAAGTGGTTTAGTTATACTATATATCCATTCTCTTTCTGATTCTTTCCCATATAAATTATTATACAGTTTTGGGTAAATTTCCCTGTGCTATACAGTAGGTGCTTGTTGATAGCTATTTTGAATATTCTGGTGTGTATATAAGTAAGGAGACTGTTAACCCCAGTCTCCTGATTTATCCCTCCCCCTATCTTTCCCCTTTGGTAACCAAAGTTTGTTTTCAAAAGACTGTGAATCTGTTTCTGTTTTGTAAATAAGTTCATTTGTATCATCTTTTTTTATTAGATTCCACATATAAGTGATATATTTGTCTTTCTCAGTCTAACTTGCTTCACTTAGAATTATAATCTCTAGGTTCCTCCATGTTGCTTCAAATGACATTATTTCATTCATTTATGTAGCTGAGTAATATCCCATTGTGTATATGTACTACCTGTTTTTTTATCCATTCATTTGTCAGTGGCAGAGAAGGCAATGACAACCCACTCTAGTACTCTTCCTGGAAAATCCCATAGACGGAGGAGCCTAGTAGGCTGCAGTCCATGGGGTCGCGAAGAGTCGGACACGACTGAGTGACTTCACTTTCACTTTTCACTTTCATGCATTGGAGAAGGAAATGGCAACCCACTCCAGTGTTCTTGCCTGGAGAATCCCACGGACAGGGGAGCCTGGTGGGCTGCTGTCTATGGGGTCACACAGAGTCAGACACGACTCAAGTGACATAGCAGCAGCAGCAGCATTTGTCAATGGGCATTTAGGTTGCGTCCGTGTCTTGCCTATTGTAAATAGTGCTGCAGTGAACACTGAGGTGCAAGTATCTGTAAATTATGGTCTTCCCTGATTATATGCCTAACAATGGGATTGGTAGGTCACATGCTTATATTTTTATTTTTAAAGAAACCTCCATACAATTTACATTTCCACCAACGGGGTAGGAGGGTTTCCTTTTCTCCACACCCTCTCCAGCATTTATTGATGATGCGTCAGCCTATTGATGATGGCCATTCCGACTGGTATTAGTTGATACCTCATTGTAGCTTTGATTTTGCATTTCTCTAATAATTAGTAATGCTGAATATGTTTTCATGTGGTTTTTTGGCCTTCTGTGTGTCTTTTTTGGAGAAATGTCTATTGAAATCTTCCACTCATTTTTTTGATTGGTTCATTTATTTAGTTTTTGTTATTGAGCTAGATGAGCTGTTTGTATATTTTGGCAATTAATCCCTTGTTGGTCAATTTGCTTGTAAATATTTTCTCTCATTCTGTGTGGTTTTTTGTTGTTCATGATTACCTTTGCTGTGCAAAAGCTTTTAAGTTTAATTAGGTGCTTTTTGTTTCTTTTTGTTTTTATTTTCATTATTCTAGGAGGTGGATTGAAAAAAATCTTACTGTAGTTTATGTCAGTGAGTGTTCTGCCTTTCTTTTCCTCTAAGAGTTTTATAGTATCCAGTCTTATATTTAGGTCTTCAATCCATTTTGAGTTTATTTTTGTATATGGTGTTAGAGACTGTTGTAATTTCATTCTTTTACATGTAGCTGTCAAGTTTTCCCACCACCACTTACTGAATAGACTTTTTCTCCATTATATATTAAAGACTTTCTTTGTCATAGATTAATTGACCATAGGTGTGTGGGTTTATTTCTTGGATTTCTGTCCTGTTCCATTGATCTGTAGTTCTATTTTTTTTCCAGTAATATACTGTATTTATTACTGTGACTTTGTAGTATAGTCTGAAGTCAAGGAGCCTGATTGCTCTAGCCACATTTTTCTTTATCAAGATTTCATTGGCTCTTTGGGCTCTTTTGTATTTCCATACAAATTTTAAAATTATTTGATGTGATTCTGTGAATAGTGTCATTGATAATTTGATAGGGATTGAATTGAACCTGTGGATTGCTTTGGATTGTATAACATTTGGTCAATTCTTCCAATTCAACAGCATTTGGATTCTTGGATTCTTCCAATCCAACAGCATACTTTTGCTATATCTTCCCCTCTCTGTGTCATCTTCAATTTCTTTCATCAGGTTCTTACAGCTTTCAGAGCAAAGGCCTTTTGCCTCCTTAGGAAAATATACTCCTAGGTATTTTATTTCTTTTTGATGGTACAGTAAATGGGACTGCTTCCTGAATTTTTCTTTCTGATAGTTCATTCTTAGTGCCTAGAAATTCAAGCGATTTCTGTGTATTAATTTTGTATCCTGCAACTTTGCTGAACTCCTTGCTGAGCTCTAGTAGTTTTCTGGTAGCACCTTTAGAGTTTTCTCTGTGTAGTCTTGTGTCATCTGCCATGACAGCTTTACTAATTCTTTTCTCGTTGGGATTCATTTCTTTTTCTTCTCTGATTACTATGGCTAAGACTTCCAAAACTCTGTTGAATAAAAGTGACAAGAGTGGTCATTCTTATCTTGTTCCTAATCTTAAAGGAAATGCTTTCAGCTTTTCACTGTTGGCTATGATGTTAGTTGTGGGTTTATCGTATATGACCTTTAGTATGTTGAGGTAGGTTCCCTCTAAGCACATTTTCTAGAGTTTTTTTTTTTGTTTATCATAAATGGATGTTGAATTTTATCAAATTATTTTTCTGCATCTATTAAGAAGCACCTACTCCAGTATTCTTGCCTGGAAAATCCCATGGATGGAGGAGCCTGGTGGGCTGCAGTCCATGGCGTCGCAAAGAGTTGGACAGGACTGAGTGACTTCACTTTCACTTTTCACTTTCATGCATTGGAGAAGGAAATGGCAACCCACTCCAGTGTTCTTGCCTGGAGAATCCCAGGGGCAGGGGAGCCTGGTGGGCTGCCATCTATGGGGTCGCACAGAGTCAGACACAACTGAAGCAACTTAGCAGCAGTAGCATTAAGATGATAATATGGTTGTTAGTTTTCAATTTGTTAATGTAGTGTATCACAGTATTTGCAGTTATTGAAAAATTCTCTCATCTCTGGGATAGTCTCTCTTGATCATGGTGCATGATCCTTTTAATGTATTGCTGGATTTGGTTTGCTTATATTTTGATGAGGATTTTGCATCTATGTTCATCAATGATATTGGCCTGTAATTTATTTTTTGGTGGTATCTTTGTCTAGGTTTGTTATTCAGTGGCCTCATAGAATGAGTTTGGGAGAGTTCCTTCCTCTTCAGTTTTTTTGGAATGGGTTGAGAAGGATCAGCTTAACTCTTTTTTTACATGTTTGCTCAGTGGTAAAGAATCTGCCTGTCAATGCAGGAGACTTGGATTTGACCCGTGTTGGGAAGATTCTCTGGAGAAGGAAATGGCAACCCACTCCAGTATTTTCTTGCCTGAGAAATCCCATGGATAGAGGAGCCTGGTGGACTACAGTCCATGTGGTCACAAAAGAGGTGGACATGACTTAGTGACTAAACAACCACAAATATTTAATACTAAAGAATTCACCTGTGAATTCATCTTGTCTAGACTTTTGTTTGTTGGGAGTTTTTAAATCATGGAGTTTTCAGTTTCAGTACTTGTGATTGATCTGTTCATGTTTTTTATTTCTTCTGGTTTAGTCTTGCAAGATTGTACCTAAGAATTTGTCCATTTCTTCTAGGTTGTCCATTTTATTGACATATAGTTGCTTACAGTAGTCTCTTGTGATCCTTTCTATTTCTGTATTGTCAGTTGTGACTTCTTTTTAATTTTATTGACTTCAGCTTTTTCTTCTTAAAAAATATTTATCTATTTCAGCATCAGTTCAGTTCAGCATGCCAGGTCTTTATTTCAGTATACAGGATCTTTAGTTGTGGTATGCAAACTCTTTAGTTGTGGCATATAAACTCGGCGTGTGGAATCTAGTTCCCCCAGCAAGTCTGCCTGTTTTGGGAGTGTGGAGTCTTTGCTGCTGGACCACCAGGGAAATCCCTCTCATTTTTCTTGATGAGTCTGGCTAAATCAATTTTATCTTTTCAAAGAACCAACGTTTAGCTTCATTGATCTTTTTAAAAATTGATTGCTTCATGTTTATTTCATTTATTTCTATTCTGATCTATTTAATTTCTTTCCTTTGTGTTTTGCTTGTTGTTCTTTCTCCAGTTGCTTTAGGTGTAAGGTTAGGTTGTTTGAGATTTTTCTTGTTTCCTGAGGTACAGTTGTACTGCTATGAACTTTCCCTCTTAGGACTGCTTTTGTCATGGCAGAAAGCTTCAGAGGTTTTGGATCATCATGTGTTTGTTTTTGTCTCTAGGTTTTTTTTTTTCCCCCCCAATTTCCTCTTTTACTTATTCAGTGATTCATTAGTTGTTTAGTAACATGTTGTTAGGCTTCACATATTTGTGTTTTTTTACAGTTTCTTTCTTATAGTTGATTTCTAATCTCTTAGTGTTGTGGCTAGAAAAAATGCTTGATATGATTTCAGTTTTCTTCAACTTACTGAGGTTTGCCTTTTGGACTAGCATGTGATCTACCCTGGAGAATATTCCATGTGCCCTTGAGAAGAATGTGTAGTGTGATGCTCTCATAGGAATGTTTTATAAGTGTCAATTAAGGCTTTCTGGTCTAATATATCTTTAATGGTCTGTGTGTCCTTATTGATTTTCTGTCTGGATGATTTGTCCAGTGATAGAGGTGGAGTTTCAAAGTCCCCACTATTATTGTGTTACTGTTGACTTCTTTTATAACTATGAACAGTTGCCTTATATGTTAAGGTGCACCTATTTTGGGTGCATATGTCTTTTCCATTATTATATCTTAGTTCTGGGATTGACCCCTTGATTATAATGGAGTATCCTTCTTTGTCTTTTGTATTATCCTTCTTTGAGTCTTTAATTTTGAAGCCTGTTTTGTCTGATATGAGTATTGCTACTCTGGCTCTCTTTTGATGCCCATTTGCATGGAATGTGTTTTTCCATTCCGTCACTTTCAGTCTGTGTGCATCTCTGATTCTGAAATGAGTATTTCGTAGGCATCATATGTATGCTTCTTGTTTTTGTATCCAGTGAGCCACTGTGTGTCTTTTGGTTGAAGCATTTTATCCACTTATATTTAAGGTAACTATTGATATATATGTTTTTATTGCCATTTTGTTAATTGTTTTTGTTTTTGTAAGTCTTTTCCCCCTTTTTCTTGTGATTTGAGGACTGTTTTTAGTGTTTTGTTTGAATTCCATCTTATTTCTTGCATATATCTCTATTATGCATTTTTGGTTTGCAGTTACCATGAAGTTTTTATATAGCAGTCTTTTTTAAGTTACTGAATTCTTCATTTCAAATGCATTAAAAAAAACCCTGCATTTGTACTCTTCCCTCATGATTATGGCTGTTGATGTAATATTTTACATCTAATTGTTTTTTGTATCCCTTAACTGCTTATTGTGGATACAGATGACTTTATTACTCCTGTCTTGTAACCTCACTACTAACTTTGTGAATGGATCCTTATCTTTACTGTATCTTTGTCTTTACCAGTGAAGCTTTTCATTTTGTAATTTTCTTGATTCAAGTAGTGGCCTTTTCTTTTTTGCCTGGAGAAGTTTAACATTTGTTGTAATGCTGGTTTGGTAGTGCTGAATTCTCTTAACTTTTGCTGGACTGAGAAGCTTTTGATTTTGCCATCTAATCTGAATGAGAACTTTGCTGGTATAGCATTCTTGGTTGTAGGTTTTCCCCTTTCATTACTTTAAATATATCATGACACTCCCTTCTGGCCTGCAGAATTTCTGCTGAAAACACAGCTGATAGCCTTATAGGAGCTCCTTTATATGTTATTTGCTACTTTTAATATTCTGTCTTTAATATTTGGTGTTTTGGTTACAGTGTGTTTTGGTGTATTCCTCTAGGTTTATCCTGTATGGGACAACTCTGCACTTCCTGGGCTTGTGTGACATTTTTCTTTCTGAGGTTAGGGAAGTTTTCAGCTATTACATCTTCAAATATTTTCCCTGGCCCTTTCTATCTTATCCTCCAGTGACCCCTATAATATGAGTAATTGTATGCTTGATGTTGTCCAAGGTGTCTGTTTAGTGGCAGTGATTTTCACTACTCAGTCTTCCAGCTCACCAATTCATTTTTCCATATCATTTAGAGTACTGTTGATTCCTTCTAGTGTATTTTTAATTTCAATTATTGTATTCTTCATTTCTGTTCAGCTGTTCATTTTCTCTTTGTTAAAAAAAAAATTCTGACTTCTCTCTCCCTTTGTGCATCCATTTTCTTCCCAATTCTTTCCCTCATCTTTACGATCCTACTGTGAACTTTTTCTCAGGTAGATTGCTGGTATCCTCTTCACTTAGTTCTTCTTTGGGGGTTTTATCTTTTTCCTTCATCTGGAACATATTCCTGTGGTGTCTCATTTTGTCTGTGTTGGTATTTGTATTTTTGTCTATGTGGCAGTTTTTTTACCTTTCTGGACTTTGGAGTAGTGGCCTTCTGTAGGGGACGTCTTTCATGTTCCAGCAGTGCCCTCTCCTCTCGTTACCTAAGCCATGTACCTGCATAGGCCCTTCTGTTGTAGCAGGCTGACTGGGAGTGGTCTGGTAGGCTTGGCTGGCTGCTAGTCTAGTTGGTTGCCAGGCACTGCCTTGTGTGAATGCTGCTGGCTACTCGTTAGTGTCAGCTGATCATGAGGCAGCTGTTGCAGAACCCTCGGGAGTTCTGGGGGTAGTGCTGGCTCGCTGTTGGCTAGAGATAGTATCCTGCAGACTCTGGGGTTCTTGCCCACCTATTGGCAGGTGAAGCCAGATCCTGGGGTTAGTGCAGGACCACTGGCAGGCAGAGCTGCGTCCTAGAGCCTGGTCCAGGGCCCAGGGACCCCAGAGCTCATTTTAGATGATTGGTGTTGGAGGCTGGTTCCTGACACAGTTGGATATGGGGCCTGGATGTCCCAAAGGTTGTTGGCCTGCTAGTGGGCAGGGCCAGTGCCCAGCTGGTCCCAGGGTAGGGTCTAACCTGTTGGTGCTGCACTCAGTGTGCAAGCTGTGGTATTATAGTTTTTTGCTTCTGGTGTCTGCCCTCCTGGTGGTCGAGAGGCTTGTGTGAGCTTCCCAGTGCAAAGGGCCCAGACCCAGCTCTTGGCACCCTGGTGAGGAAATCTGTGTTTAGGACCTTGTCAGGTGGTGACTGTGAGCTCAGGAAGTCTTTAAGCAGCCTGTTTGTGGGTGAGGTTGTGTCTCAGTTCATTTAGTAGTTTGGCCTAAGGCATCCTACAGACTGTTAGGTGGGTCCAGGTCTTGGCGATAGTGAGCCAAGACGGCAGCCACCATCAGCTCATGCAGCTGATGCCCCAGCTCTGCCTGTCACCAGTGTCCGTGTCCCTAGGGAGAGTCACAGCCACCTCATGCCTGCCTAGAGGACTCTCCAAGACCGGTAGGTAGGTCTGGCCCAAGCTAATTTCAGATTACTGCTTTTGCCCTGGGTTCCCTTGTACATGATATTTTGTATGTGCCCTTTAAAAATGAAATCTCTTTTCCCCCAGTTTTGTGGGGCTCCTGCAAGTAAGCCCACTGACCTTGAAAGCCAAATGCTCTCGGCAGTTGTCTCCCTAGTGCTGGACTGCAAGGTTTACATGGGGCTCAGAACTCTCATTCCTGTGAGAGAGCCTCTGCAGTATACTTATTCTCTACTTTGTGGGTTGCCCATTCTCAGGGGCAATATGAGTCTGTCCCTCCTACCTATCTGATTATGGTTCCTTCTTTGTGTCTTTGGGTTCCAGCCTTTTTCATCTGCAGTTGTTCTGCAGAGAGTTGTGACTTTGGGTGTACTCATGAGAAAAGGTGAGCCCAGGGCCTTTCTACTCCATCATCTTGCCCACTCTCTTCAGTCATAGCCTTCTTAATGCTTTTTCACTTATTTTCAGAATTCATTTGTTGTTAAGGCCCCAGATGCTTAATTTTCTTCCTTCAATCTTAAGTTTTAACATTACTGATTCCATTGTTTAGTTTGTTGTTGTTCAGTTGCTAAGTCCTACCCTTTGTGTCCCCATGAACTACAGCACGCCGGGCTTCTTCTGTCCTCACTCTCCCTGAGTTTGCTCATTCTCGTGTCCATTGAGTCAGTGATGCCATCCAACCATCTCATCCTCTGTTGCCGCCTTCTCTCTTGCCCTCAGTTTTTCCCAGCATCAGGATCTTTTCCAGTAAATTGGCTCTTCGCATCAGGTGGCCAAAGTATTGGAGTTTCAGCTTCAGCATCAAGCCTTCCAGTGAATATTTAGGACTTGATTTCCTTTGGAATTGACTAGTTTGATCTCCTTGCTGTCCGAGGGACTCTCAAAAGCCTTCTCCAGCACCACAGTTCAAAAGCCTCAGTTCTTCGGCACTCAGCCTTCTTTATGGTCCAACTCTCACATTGATACATGACTACTGGAATTATTTAATTTCGTACCTTTCTAAATAATTATTCACCTGAGAAATCTGCTTTTCTTCATTTCACACAAATGCATACATATATACACACTTATGTATATATCTGAAATATCTTTATTTTGTGGAGAACTTGGAAATATTCTAATTTTTTTTAAAGCTAGACATAACCCATGCATTAATTGTAGAATCAGAGTTTTGCAAAACACTGATCTAGTGAATCAGTGGTATTGTGGAGCCCACTTTATGTTATTTAGCTTAATCTCCAGCCTCACTAGAAGTCACTTGTTATCTTAAGAAAAGGAGGGTCACTTCAAGCCATTTTTAGAGTCAGCATACCATAAATGAATGTAATTAAATTACAGAAATTATAGGAAACTCTGAGCTTTGGAGTAACATGGAACTAGGCTGAAATTCTAGTCTTGCTGTTCTAGATGTGTGATCCTGGAAAAGTTACTTCTCTGAGCCCCAGTCTCTTCATCTATAAGCCAGATGTTAGACAATATTAGAGTGGTTAGAAGCATAAATTCTTGAGTCGTACATCCTGGATTCAAAACTAAGATCTTGGATCTTTAGCCTCTCTCTGCTGGATTATCAGTGAAAAGGGAGAGTGACATTTACCTCATAGTGTTTTGGGAACTAAGTGAACAGCAGGATGTGGCCTAGTATATAGAAATCACTTTGTAAAAGTTAGTTGTTTGTTATGTGTTAAAGGAGATGATAATAACTGCTGAAGATATGAGAACAGTTTAGAATAATGAATAAAAATAATTCCTACCTCAGTGATTAAGCATGTAGCAGAATATAATTGGTTAAAAGATTAAAGCCTTTTCATATATCTAGTAGCTGGACATTTCTTATGGCCACATCATTACTTAATTCTGAAGCAGTTAAAGTATGCTAGCATGAATCTTAACTGTATCAGGCATCCCAGAGACATCATAACATAGAGATAAACTACTTACTTTGGTATAAACTTATTTTGAGCTATTGTGGTATTCACATTTTTTTTCATGCCTCTCCTTTTGTTTTAATTTTCTAAGTCATGCTTTCCTTACTTTTCTGTTCTTATAAATATCATTAAAATCTGATTTTTAACCACAGGGAACAATTCATCTCAGATCCCTAATAAAAGATGAAGGCCAGAGAGTAGCTTTGCCAATGTTTCAGTTAGTGACAAAGCTGGGACTGGATCCTGGTTCTTTTGACTTCCAACTTAATAAATGTTTTTTCCGCAATACCAAGGCACATTTTAGAAATAAATAGGTCAGATTCAGTATTTAATTTTAAGTGTAAACTGGCTTTCATATATTCTTCTTTGAAATCTTAAAATTTAAAGGTTGTTAAATCATTAAAAAGTTCATCACCTTTCATAAATTTGATTTTAGCAACATTTTGAGTTGTTTTGCATGTTCCTGTAAGATTAACGCATCAAAATTATGTTTATAGTTTTTATATTTGTAATGTTGAAGTGATAAAAATAGTAAATATTTAACATTAGTATTGTGAAAAACTAATATATTTTTGTAGGGCATATAAATTTTACTTAAATTTTTATTATTAAAAAAAAAGTATTTAGCAGACTGACCTAAATTCTTTATGGTCTTTGGATAATTTTTGTTTTTAACATTTGCTTTAACATTTTAGTACAGTCTATTCTAAACTATAAAAGTTATCTAATTTGTGAATAATCCAGGTTGGTTTGTTTGTTTTTCTACCATCTTGCTTTTGCCCTTTTTATTCATCAGTGCTTAATGAAGGAAAAGAGCAGGATATAGAGACTCCGAAACTCAGTTTTTCTGTTTGTTACCTTAGTCGGCAAAAGTTATTGAAATAAAAAGTCCATGTTTAGGATCCTCTTTGGATTTTGGTTTCCTGTAATCAAGTGTTTACTCTGTGGGAAGATATATAATTCTGTTGAAACTCAGTGGTGTACCAAAAGACGACATAGGGCCTTATGAGAGAAGGCTCCAGCAGTGTCTGGTAGAAACTTGCTTTGGTGGTAAACAGATGAAGGCATTTAGGGTGGGAAATTCTGAGAGGGGCCAGCCTTGGAAGGAGGGTTGTTTCTCAGAATGTGATGTGTATTCTGAGGTAGCAAATTACTTGAACAGACACTCTGAGATTAGAGCACTGTTTGGGTCAATGGCAGCATTTTCTAGATACTTTTGACCCTTCCTTCATCTTTAACTCTTATATCAACATTAGAATTTGTGAACCGTAAAATCAGAAGTCTGATTTTTTTTTCCCTTACTTTTGAGCTTAATTATATGAAGAATCTGAAAAGGTTCATAAAAGTAATCAACCCTGTTTTTAGTTGTATATTTAAATCATTACTTTTCTTGATAAAATTTAAGACTTTTTTGGAAAATGTGGTTGTCAAATCTATATCTGGCTTGTCATACACATAGAAGTATATCCCTCCCTTATTCCTGACCCAAGTCCAGACTCATATATATCTCCTTCTGACTCATGTACTGTGGCAACCTCCTAGTCTGTCTCCCTCAGAATAGTTCTGATCCCTTCAAATGCAGTTTTCAGCCTTTATCATCGAGAGTCCGGAATCATTCCCTTTGCCAAGCATCCCTACTCCACAGTGTTTACTTTACTCTGCCTGTCTCAAAAGACCTTTTCCTGTCTAGTTAGTATTAATACCACCCTCTGATTTTCTAGTCTTCACTCCTCCCCCTTGTAGTCAAGCTATTTCCTCATTGTTCCTCTCATGGTGGTTTTTTTTTTTTTTT